>PISX010004454.1:0-21027 GCA_004024625.1 Mellivora capensis | reverse complement strand
GGGAAATGGCCCTGGGGGCGCGGGAGGAGCGGCGGGCCAGGGGAGCGCCGGGGGGTGGTGCTGGTGGCTATTTCTGTATAATGGGCAAGTGGTGAAGACGTAACGCGCCGAAATGGGGAAGGTAGGTGGGGCCGAGGGGACAAAATATATCCTATGACAGGCAAGTTCTGCTGTGGCTCGTAGGAACTACTACCGTGATGGCTCGGCTTAAAGGGGTAGTTGGCAGTTAGTGACCTTGCGGAGGTGAAGGGAGTTGGGAGGAGAGACGAAGATCAGTTACAGAATCCGCTGTGCGAGGGCAGAGCCTCCAGTCCCTCCCGGGGAGAGCCGGGATTGTGGTGAGAGGAGTGTTCTGCAGAGGCAATCGAGGAGACGCTGAACTGGGATTCGGGGGAGGGGGGGCGGGGATAATGGCTTCGGGGGTTCTGGAAGTGCCTGGAAATATGTGCAGAATTTTGCATTTGTGGACAGTTTTCTTGGGAAAGGGTCTGTGTTCGGCGTGACCCGCCACCCCCTTCCCCCAAAAGGTTAAGAACTACTACTGGTGTAGAGATGGGCCGTTCAATTAAGGGAATGTCCTAAAGGATTTTAAAGTGGGTGGTTCCTGCAGAAACGTTAGAGATGATCCTTTAAAGGTTTATTACTGTTAGCTGAAAACCCTTATTTTTAATGTTTAATTTCACAATTTTGGTGAACTTTTGCTGACCATTGCTTCTCTTCTGATGCATCCTTACATTTTAAGAAACCGTGGTGAACACTTGAATTCAAAATTGTGATGGGAAGGCAGGATAATAGTAACCTTGTAGGAGAGAAGATTGCAACATTTCTCCGGAAGGGTATTTCTTTCCTAGTCCTTTCTGAAGATGATTCAATTATATTGTTGTGAATTGAACTGCAGTGGGGAAAAAAAATCTTGATTAATGAAACAGTTAAAACTAAGACACCCTGCATTCTCAGTTGTTTTGTAATATGGCAAGTGTTTAATTTTTTAGTTTGTCTATATTTTACTGCAAACCAGAGATCTCATATATCACTTGAATTGTAGATTTGCTGCATTTTGCAGTAGGCCTGTATTAAATTTGTAAGGCATTTATACCAAACTATGTGGTGTGTCTACTGTTTTTTTTTTTTCCTTCTGTGATTTCAATTCAAGTCACCATTGCCACATTTCATTACATAGCAGTGTAGTTTGAAATTTATTCCCAAGTGATTATTAGTTGGTAGGATATAGTGCATATTTCCTAGCAAATCACTGAATTTTTCCTCAGAAATCCAGTTTGTATGTGTAAAAATGTTGTATAATCAGAATATGTATTGGTAACTACAAATAGAATGGCATATAATTTTTAAGTTTTAACTTTTTATTTGGAAATAATTTCAAGGTTATAGAATAGTAGCAAGAATAAGAATAATACAAAGAAACTCCTGTAATCTTTACTCAGATTCGCCTGTTACCATTTTACCCACTTATCACTAGATCTCTGTCAGTCACATGTACATAGTATTTTTTTCCTGGACCACTTGAGGGTAAGTTACATTATATCTCTTTATTCCTAATCAGCATGGAAAGCTATATACATTTTATATTTTCATTTACTTGGTTTGCCTGGAATGAAGTTCTGGGAAAGAGTGGGTTGGTTTGGTTTTCAGCAAAGAATATAAAAAATATCTAAGATGATCATCAAGTTTTTAGTGTGTAAACAATACAGAAAAGTGAGCTGAGTGATTTTCCTGTTTGGGATCAGATTCTGGAAGATATAATTGGTTAATATGTTGGGTTTTTTTCTTTGTAGGTAACTTCTTTACTATTATGCTCTCCTTTTATTCACTTTGAATTCTGGGTGTCATCATGTGTACAGATCATAATAAGGAGAGAAAAATCTAGATATTGCAAAATTGAATTGTGTTAATATTAGAATAGTTGGAGGCATGCATAGTATGATCAAATTATGTATAGATATATTTGTGCCTCCTATAGGTACTCAAGAAAATATAAATGAGTGTCTAGAATCCATGTAGTTATAATTTATATTTATGTATATATAACCATTTTATTTTTTTTTTTTTAAAGATTATTTATTTATTTATTTGACAGACAGAGATCACAAGTAGGCAGAGAGGCAGGCAGGGAGAGAGGAGGAAGCAGGCTCCCTGCTGAGCAGAGAGCCCAATGGGGGCCTCATCATGACCTGAGCCGAAGGCAGAGGCTTTAACCCACTGAGCCACCCAGGCGCCCACCATTTGATTTTAAATAAATCCCCAGAGTTCTATATAGGAGGCTTATCTTTACGTTGTCCTAGAGGTCAAGACCTTTGTGCCAGGAAAATTTTTAAGCCGTGAAGTCTTCATGAATTTAATGTATAATAAAGAGATGATTACTTCAACCAGACCATACTAGGTTTTAATCCTAGCATTGGACTATGGGGATGTAGTGCAACTTCTAGAAAAGTGGAGATAACACCTACATCCCAAGGTGATGAATATTAAATGAATTAATGTAAAAATGGCAAAATATAGGATGTTATATATAACATTAGTGTCTGATAAATGTTCAGTTTTTTTTCTTGGTTGGTGGTGAGATTTCTATATACTTAGAATCTTTCATAGGCTCTTAGGAGATAATTAAAATTTATACTAAATTATTTTGATTTCTTATGTAAAAGTTTTTTTGAGTCATACTTTTAAAAAGAAATGAGAATTTAAAAAATCCATTTTTAAAAAAAGATTATTTATTTATTTATTTGCCAGAGAGAGATCACAAGTAGGCAGAGAGGCAGGCAGAGAAAGAGAGGGGGGAAGCAGGCTCCCCACTGAGCAGAGAGCCCCATTGGGGGCTCAATCCCAGGACCCTGAGATCATTACCTGAGCCAAAGGCAGAGGCTTAACCCACTGAGCCACCCAGGTGCCCCCCCAAATCCATTTTTTAATGCTTTTTAAGGACCCCATGAATTTTTTAGAGTAAGAAGGTTTTTTAAAAAATTTTATTTATTTTTATTTTTTAAAATATTTTATTTATTTATTTGACAGAGATCACAAGTAGGCAGCGAGGCAGGCAGAGAGAGAGAGAGGAGGAAGCAGGCTCCCTGCTGAGCATAGAGCCTGATGTGGGGCTCCATCCCAGGACTGTGGGATCATGACCTGAGCAGAAGGCAGAGAGAGGCTTTAACCCACTGAGCCACCCAGGTGTCCCTAGAGTAAGAAGTTTTAAGCTGATATTTAGTTTTATGGTATTTTGGAGCCTACGAATGGTGGTAGTAAATGTTTTTGATTTTTATATTGTCAAACAAGACATTTAAGTGAGGATTACCTGTCAGTTGTGGGATGGGTACTGATATAAAAATTTATAGATAAATTAATAATGCCAATTTATGAAGCAGTGTTTAATTGTTGAGGATTTTATGGATTGAATTTTGTACAGCTTTCAACTTACCAGCTGGGCAAAATGTAATAATAAATGCAGCAAGTTATGTTAGCAGTACATTTCAGATACACATTGGACCTCCAGTTCTTCATGAGCAGCAAATCTGCTACAGTTAGTAGTGCCCTCTCTCCTTAAACTGCCCTGCCTGTTTTCATTTAGTAGCTTGGAATCTGGAACTGCATGTCATGATGTGCCTGACTGGATATCACTGTAGGGCATTTTTCAGACATGTGAATAGGTTTCTCTAAAAGTACTTAGCTGTAATTGGAATGAACTATAGCTAGAAACTTTTTTGACAGAGGAAGGAGAGGTGGATTTTATGATATCATGGGCAGTATAAAACTGTTCTGCATTTTATTGATATTTTATCAAGTTTTCAATTTAGGACAGTAGATCTGGCATGTCTGTAAAGGAGAAAGGAGGTGTTAAATACATGCCACTGAGCATTCTGAATTGTCCATAGTGTGGTTGCAAATTATAATTTTTGTATTGATGTAAATGTAATAAAATTTGTTGGTAAAAAAGGAGGAACTTCAGAAGATTGTCCAGTTATCTCACAGAGTGCTATTATAGACATAGTTTCATGTTTTAATTTATACAGATCTTTATAATTGTAAAAGAGAGGCTTACAGAATACTTAAAATTGTATGGTCAATTTTAAGCAAATAGGTGCTTTTATTTTTGTTTCTTCTTACAACTACCTTTTGTATATCGGAAGATTAGAACTTTAAAAAAACTCTTATATCTTACTGTGCTTACTTCTTGGAATCAGCCACTAGTGTTACAGACTCTGATATTGAAGAACACCTGTATATTTACTGCACTGTTACTTATAATGGCCAAATTATGGAAGCAACCTAAGGGTCCATCAACAGATGAATGGATAAAGAAGATGTGGTATATTTATACAATGGAATATTATTCAGCCATGAATGAAATCTTGCCATTTGCAACAACATGGATGGATCTAGAGAATACAGTGCTAAGTGAAATAAGCCAGTCAGAGAAAGAAAGATACTGTATGATTTCACTCATATGTGGAATTTAAGAAACAAAACAGTTGAACAAAGGAAGAAAAAAGAGACAAACCAAAAAATAGACTCTTAACTGTGGAAAACAAGGGGGTGGGTGGATGAAGTAGTGAAGAGGATTAAGAGAACACTTATGAGCACTGAGTGATGTATAGAATTGCTGAACTACTATATTGTATGCTTGAAACTAATATAATGCTATATGTTACTTACATTGGAATTAAACCCAAAAAACTCTAATATTGAAGAAACACAAGTCTATAGATAAGCATTTGTTATATTTAGAGGCTTACATTAAATGATACAAAATAGGATTTTTCAGATTTTGTGAGTGCTTACTAAATAATGTTAAATTCTAGAAAGTAAGGGATACTAAGTCACTGAGATGCTTTTAGTGATTTATTCACATTTTAACTTCCAAATGAATGTTTTTCAGTTAAAAAAATGAATATTGGTTGAGTATGTATTTTTAGTTATAGCTAGTGTATTTTAGTACCATTTGACTACTCCTACACTTTAGTGATTTCATCTTTTGAGTAAAATGTAAATGTTTAAGTTTCATAATTTATCATTCTCAAGTTCTAATGTAACTCATTTGCTCATGTTAAATAGGGAATTAATTTTTTTGACCCACATAGATATGTTAACTAATACCTAAAGCACCATAGGATTATGGAACTTTAGAGTGAATGGGAATGTCTTATTTATTGTTGTATAACAAACTACCCTGGAAAGTAAAGGCTTAAAACAAACATTTATTATCTCAGTTTCTGTGAGTTAGAAATATGGGTGCAGCTTACCTGATGCTTGTGGCTCAAGGTCTTTTTGGGTTTGCAGTAAGCTATCACTAGGACTGTGTTCTCATCTGAGAGTTTGACTGGGGGAAGATCTGCTTCCAAGCTCATTCATACAGCTCTTGGCAAGATTCATTTGCTTGGGGGGTATTGGATTGAAGGTCTCACTTTCTTTTGGGCTATTGGCCTCTCTCAGTTCTTAGCCATCTGGGCCTGTCCAAAGGGCACCACACAATATGGCAGCTAGTTTCCTTCAGAGCAAACAGGGGAGAGAATGAGAGCATGTAACACCCAAGATGGAAGTTGTGATCTTTCTGAAACCCAGTATTGTGAGTGGTATCTCATTATTTCTGTTGTATTCTGTTTGCTAGAGGCTGCCTCCCACAATGATCTTAGTTTACTTTTCACAGACTTATTAAGAAAGAAAGAGGACTCAAAGACACACAAAGTAATTTACCAAGGCTCGAAAGGTAATCTCCTGAAGAGCTTGGACTAAGATTCAAATTAAGTGATCCTCAGGCCTGTGCCATTTCTACAGCATATGATTCTTTTGGAAAATATAAAATTGTTACAGATGCTGATATATATATATATATATATATATATATATATATATAATAAGATATATATATTTCTGTTATAAGATATAGGACATATTTCATATAACATATAACATTTATATATTCATAATTAATTTTATATAAGATATTTAATATATAAAACCTATAAAATATAAATAAATATATAAATAAAACAAATATATAAAAATGAAATATGTAAAGTATAATAAATATATAATATAATAAAATATAAAAATAAAATATATAAAATGAAAATATATAAATATAAAATGTATTTTTATATTATAAAATAAATGATATAAATATGAGTATAAAATAACATAAATAAGAAATATAAAATATATATGGAAAAGTTTCCAGTTCATTTTGAATTGATTCATTTGTCATCTTGAGAAAGTGGTAGCCATATGTGTATATATATGTGAATCTCTGTGTGTGTGTATGTATGTGTATTAAGAACCTCTGCTTCTAATAGAAAGTTTAATATTAAAGTTTCATAGCATAAAACATTCTACCCAAGTGGTTGGATTTAGCTCTTTTGCTGCCTACCGAGACTGTGTTGTTGCTTTTTAGATAATTTTTGGGGGGATCTGTACATCTGAAAAATTTATTTTTCTTTATCTTATTTTTTTTTTAGTAGGCTCTGTGTCCAGTGTGGGGCTTGAACTCAAAATCCCAAGATTGAGAGTTGCATGCTCTACTGACTGAGCCAGCCAGGCACCCACATAAAGTATTTTATTTATTTATTTATCTATTTACTTACTTTTTTTTTTTTTTAAAGATTTTATGTATTTATTTGACACACACAGAGAGATCATAAGTAGGCAGAGAGGCAGGCAGAGAGTGAGGGGGAAGCATGCTCCCTGCTGAGGAGAGAGCCCGATGCAGGACTCGATCCCAGGACCTGGGATCATGACCTGAGCCAAAGGCAGAGGTTTTAACCCACTGAGCCACCCAGGCGCCCCTATTTACTTGCTTTTTAAAAAATTTTATTCCTTTATTTGAGATATAGAGAGCAAGAGAGGGGGAGGGGCAGAGGGAGAGGGAGAAGCAGACTCCCTGTTGAGCAGAGAGTCTGACTTGGGGCTCAGTCCCAGGACCCTGAGATCATTACCTGAGCCACAGGCAGGTGCTTAACCAAGTTAGCCACCCAGACGCCCCCCCCACCAATAATTTATTTTTTATGTACATTTTAACCATTATAAGAATCCATGATTTATTTGTTCATTTATAGATTTGGGTTTTCTCCCTTTCTTTGGTATCTGTTTTTAAATTAAGTGTAGAAGAGATTTACCACGTGAAAAGAAATACAACCATGATGAGGAGGTCTGACCTAGAAGGAAACAAATCCAAATATACCAATGGGATGTGTCAGGACGGTGATTTCTTTTTCTGAAAATTTCATGTGATATTTTTTATGTGTGCTGTTTTTATAGTGATGATAAACAAAACCACAAACAGAAAAAAAATCCAGCTAGGTAATCTAAACTATGTACTCTTCCATACCACCTAGAGGAGTATGTGTAGGCTTAATTTAGCTTATAGAGTTTGGAAACAAAGCTGTTTAAAACCTTACTAGAGAAAGGGGACTGTATATTAAATATTAATCTGAAATTTTTAGATTATTTTTAATAGCTTCACTTTCGCTAGAATTGTAGAACCAGAAGGGACATTTTTCAACCTAGATCTGCACTGTCCACTATGATAGCCAGTAGTCCCATAGGGTTATTTAAATTTAAATTAACATTAAAGAAAAGTTTAAAAAAACATAAAGATTTACTTTCTTGGTTGCATTAGCCACATTTCAGATGTTGAATAGCCCTCTGTGGCTAGTGGCTACCGGATTAGACAGTGCATATAGAAAACACATTTATCATCATAAAAGTTCTGTGTTGATCTAGGTCTGTGCTGTTTTATATTTGACTTTGATCAACATGTATTTAAAGTGCTAATCATTGAGATCACCAACTAAGTTGAACTTTGTTTCTTCATTTTCATTTTCCAGTTTTTGGAGCCGTGAGGGATACAGCAGTTTGGTCAATATTGTTTTAACATGCTTCAAATAAATCAGGTGAGTTTGTGTTAAGGCATGTCCTACTTAATATGGTGCTTGGGCCATACATTATGGAACATGTTAACCCAGCTTTTCTGTAACTATGACGCTGACCACTGCTTAATAGAGCGGTTACATATTATATATTCATCCTAGGAGACTGTGCAGGGCAGTTTGTTTAAGGATTATAGTAATAGTTCTGAAAGTTGTTAATTTTTGAGTATGCAGAGAGCACAAGGTATGTCTGGTCTTTCTGATGTTACATCCCTCCAGGACTTGGTGTATTCAGCATGTTTACAATTGTAATCTAGTTTCGGTAGGTGGCAGTTTTGCAGACCGAAAGCATTTCTAGTGACAAATCTTGTGAAGCAGTTATATCAGTGTGTTAAAAAAAGTTCCTTTTCTAGGGCACTGGAAAAGGTTAGAAGGAAGTGCCTTGCTAAATAAACTTTAGCATACAATGTCTTAGACTCACTGAAAAAAATATTTTCCTTAGGTCTTACTGTTTCTCCAAGAACTTTATATATTTAATCTTATCCTTTCTGGACAAATAGGGCATTGTATTATAATATTAGAAAATACTTTGTTTTTTTTTTTCAGATTTTATAAATTGGGAGAGAAGTAAGTAATGGGATTATAAGAAGTAATGACTCTTGTGTGCATGATTTGAGGAAGTAATACACGCCTGGCCCTACCCTGTTCAGTTCACCTTGCCTAAGTAGTACCCTCTAGTGCTTGTGCATCATACACCATCTCTAAACCAATGACTTCTAAGTTCATACTTAGTCTGTGTTCTAGACCCATGTAGCAGTTCCCAACCTGATCTCTTAACTTGGGTGTCTTTATACATCTCATAATTAACAGGGTCCCAGGAAACAATCTAAATGCTTCCAATCTAAATGTTTCGGTTCCTGGATTGGCAAGGTCATTCTAGCTGCAGGGGCTTTGCGTAGATTACCTCTGCCTGGGCCTCTTTTTCCCTCCCCTGTGGTTGGCTCACTTGACTCCCAGTCCTACTATTTGCTCTCATAGTACCCTGCCCTTAATGACATTCTGACATTTGCAGTTATATTCAACTGTGTAATTGTTTGCTTAACATCTCTGTTCCTTATTAGACCATGTGCTCCATGAAGGTAGCGACTTTGTTTGTTTTTTAATCTCAGACCCAGGTCCTAGAATAGTTCTGGTTGTGTATGGTTTTTCATATATTTGCTGGTAAGTGGATGGATGGTGCTAAGGTTGTCACTAAAGTAAGGAGATCTCCATTCTTTTCAACAATAATCACACAATTGTGTTGTCAGTTTAGGTATCATATGCTTGCTTTACCCAGATACTATTAACATAAAATCTCTTTCTTATGCAAAGTTGTTCTTTGATTTTCTCCTTGTACTAGAAAATTTTCTTTTGCAATAAATACTACTTTCATCAAAGATGTCACTAATGTAGTTTAAAGGAATCTTAAAGCTGTGCTATGCTTAGTGCTTTTTGTACTTTCATAGTTGTAGTCAAATCCCATTGGATCCATTGATGGAGCTTTATGAGATGTGACTTGCAAACTGTGTTGTAGGTTTGTGTTGATGCTAAATGTATGGATAACCTGCTGTTAATTATATAGGTGCAATCAAAATAATTTGTTTCATATTCTACCATAGAGAGGTGGAAAGAATATTCATTTTATTCCATCAGCATCATTGAAAATTATAGATTAGTCCTAATGAAGATTTACTGTCTGTGCTACTGGTCATGTTGAAAGAGGCCTTACAAACAATTTTAGGCAACATTCTGCAGGGCCACACACAGCTCCCTGTGCTTTGGCTAGAAATTGTACACTGTGCTTAGAGGTATACATGCTTTGCTTGTAACACACATGTGTTTCTAGACTCACCTCAGGATTCCCTCTTATTATTAACTAAGTTTTATCCCCCGAGATGTTCAAGTCTGAGGGGAAAGATTAATCTATTTTGGAATAGAAGTTCTAGAGTCTTTCTCTTCAGCCAAACTTAAAGTCACATTGAATTCTTAAACTTAGGAATGATTGATGTTTTATCATTTTTGTGATGACTGCTTTCCCATTAGAGTGTAGGTTTTCAAGATAAATGTGAAAAGGCATTAAAAGGTGATTGAAGATGACACTTACCTTAAAGCAGTTGAGGTTTTTACTGTGTGATTTTTAACACTGTCTTTTAGATTAGTATTATATTTTTGAGAGGTCTTTTTGTTTGTTGTCTTAAGATGCCTGAATAGTACTAATAGAGTCTTCCATGTGTATTCCCAGAACTACTTAAAAACAAGGCTGTTGAAATATTTTACTTGCTATTAATTCTGTCTGACATGATTATTATCAAGGAACATGGAAATGTTCCATGTTCTATTAATAGAAATGGCACTTCTACCTTTAAATTGTGCTCTTCATTTTTACTTAGGCCTTGTAAGAATGTGTGCTGTCCATGTGCTACTCATGTAGAAAAATTCAGTAGTAGAGATAAAGAAAAAGAAAAAAAATCACAAATAATTCCACTGTTCTTTTACAGAGATAATCACTGCTAACATTTTGGGGTGTATACTTTTAGATTTTTTTTTCTATGCAGTTATATTTTTATGTGATATATGTTACTTTAAAAAACTTGGATTATATAATATTCTGAAGTGATTTAATAATTTGTAGTTTGGAATTACTAAAATTTGTTTTCAAATCAAACCCTCATTATTGCACAGATTTTGTATTATAGTTAGTGCCAAAGTGATTTTTTTTCTTTTTTTTACATATAACTATGTTCCTTTGTCCATTATTTTCTTATAAGTAATTATTAGAAATGGAAGTACTGGTCAAATGGTTATGCAAATTTTAAAGATTTTTGATGCTAAAATACCAAAAATACAAAATTATATCTGTTAGAATAATTTTATTAGACAAATTTTCAGTGTTTAAAAATGATATTTTAATTTGCTTTTCTATGATTTGCTTCTCTTTGCTGTTCTTTTGTGTTTTGTCTTTTTGTGAATTGTTCACATGTGTCTACTGGTAACTTTTCCTTTTTATTTGTAAATAAAATTTTTTGGATTATACCTCCTTGAGAGTTTTCTGAGCTAGTATTTATAATCATTACTTTATATTTTGCATTCATTATTCAACAAATAACTAGTCGGAACCTATATTTCCAGGGTACTGTATTAAGTAGGAGTTTGGTATATTGTGGACCTTTCTCCCTGGTGATTAATTTAAGCCTCCAGGGAAAGGAAACCCATTTTAACATTAAGCAAACATAAATTAAGAAGGCATGTGTGCTGTGAAATAATATCTTTAAATGAATGACTGAAATAAGACAGGGTTTTTGGGATTCGTTGATAAGGCAGACCTGACAGGGCATGTGTTCTACCTGGTTTAAGGGGAAGTCTGTATTAGACATCTGTAGCATTGGGAGAGCCCAGCAGGAGGGGTTTAACAGAAGTCTCAGTAGTCTGATGGTTTCTTTGAAAGAGTGTTTGTTGGGAACCTGGGAGCCAAGAGAAATCTTTAAGGCCTGACTCAAGTGGAATGGGAGGAAAGGCAGGACAAAACAGTGTTTCCGTGCCAGAAGAGTAGGAGAACTCTATAGGACAAGAGGGAGCGAGGTGTTACGTAGGAAGAATAAAGGTGTACCAAGATACACTGTAAAGCGTAAAGCTAGGGTAGGATTATCAAGAAACTAAGGCCTAGAATTGAAGAGATAATTATACCTATCTCACAGGTTTATTGTGAGGAGCAATTGAACTAGTAACAGAGGCAAAATGCTTAGCATTGGCCCTGGCACTATTGCTACTGCTATTAATATTGCTGTTGCTATTGCTGTCTGGCTCTGCAGATTGATGAGAAAGGACAGCAGACACTTAAGCTAATCATTAGAGCAGAGTAGTTGTTGGGGGAATGAAAAGCACTTGGACGTTTTTTCAAGTCCAGGTCTGCCATAAGTACTCTCCTCTTTCTTGCCATAGGCATTAAGAACTCTATTCTTTTCTCTTTAAAGCTGCTGCTACTTACTCTTAGTCATTTTTATCTCCAAGTCTGACTGTGGAGTAGAATCTACAATCTGCCAATCTCTCTTGAAGCCATAGGATGCAGTCTATAGTTTGAGGATTAAAAAAAAAATAACATAAGGAGGTTAAACTATGTAAGAAGGACTTTGGCTTTCTGCTATGTTGACCTAACAGGATTTTTCCTCTGTGTGGCCTGCTTCCAAGATGGCCCTAATGATCCCTGCTTCCTGACATTTATACCATTGTATAATCCTCTCACACATTATTTGTGTGGCCAATAGAATGTGGTGGAAGTGATGGATCATTTCCAAGGATAGGTTATAAAAGACATTGTGGCTTTTGCCTCTTCTCTTTCCCTTTGTGCTCCCCTCCCCTCTCAGCTCTCCACCACTTGCTCATTCAGAGTAGTTAGCTGCCATATTGTGAATAGCTCTATGGAGAGGCCCATGTGGTGAGAAATTGAGGCTTACTGCCAACAGCTAACAAGGAACTGAGGCCAAAGCCAAGAGTGTGTGACTGAGTCTTCTTGGAAGCAGATCTTCCAGCCCTTGTCAAGTTTCCAGCTGTAAACTCTGGCTTATCAACATCTTGACTGCAACCTCATGAGATATCCTGAGCCAGAGCCACCCAACTAAGCTGCTGGTTGATTGCTGAACCTCAGAAACTGTGTGAAAAAAAATAAATGCTTGTTTTTTAAGATGCTAATTTGGGGGTAATTTGTTATGCAGCAATAATATACCCTTCTTCTTTAAAACAACCTGAGAACATATAAATATGTAAACAATGATTTTAAGACATTGGATGGCAGGTGGCATCAGACTGATCCCTGAGAGAATGGAAACACATGAGGTAAGCCCTTCTACTATACCACTTTACAGTAGAGCCTAAAGGTTGTGTGTAGGCTGCAGTGCAAGGAGGAGGAACCAAAACAAGTTCACTTTTGTTGAGATTAGGAAACAAAGATAAGTGTTTGGGAAGGCCAAGATGGTTAGAATCACAGGGCAGAGTGCCAGAGAGAAGAGACTTGGGGGAAAAGGGGTGAGTATATAGGTAAGTAAAAAAGTACACTCAAGCACGAAAACATTCTGGAGATCTGCAGGGGGTGCTTCTTGAGTTTTTGGCCGAGTTCTGATCTGTAGATGCATGACAAGGCCTACTCAAAGTCAGAGGAAGAACTACTGGAAAGCAGTAAGAAATCAATTTCCAGAATTTATACAAGGCATTAATAGTTTATGTCTAAATTATCCAGAGTCTAAAGACCTTGTAATGAGGCATTGGGAAGAGTCCTCAGAAGGAATCAAATGATCCCAAGTAATTAACTGTGCACCAGAATAAAGTCCAGCATTAGAGGAATGCAACACAATTGAGAATTCAACAATAAAATTTATGGTTTTAATCATTCATTCAAAAATTGCAATGCCTGTTTTACCTTGGATAAGGGATATAATGTCTAGACAGATCAGTAAGGGAATAGAGGACTTGAACAGCATTATAAGCCAGTTAGACTTAATAGACATACACAAAACACCCAGTAAGAGCAGAATACACATTTTTTTCAAGTGCACATGAGATCCTACAAGGGATAGTCCATCTGTTAGATCACAAAAAACTCAATACATTTTAGATAATTGAAATCATAAAAGTATCTTCAGTCACAGAGGAATGGAGCTAGAAGTCAATAAGAATACTGGAAAATGGGGCACCTGGGTGGCTCAGTGGGTTAAAGCCTCTGCCTTCGGCTCAGGTCATGATCCCAGAGTCCTGGGATCAAGCCCCGCATCGGGCTCTCTGCTCCGCAGGAAGCCTGCTTCCCCCCCTCTCTCTGCCTGCCTCTCTGCCTACTTGCGATCTCTGTCTGTCAAATAAATAAATACAATATTAAAAAAAAAAGAATACTAGAAAACTCACAAATTTGTAGAAGTTAAACAGTATACTCATAAATAACCAGTGGGTCAAAGAAGCAATCACAGGGGACATTAGAAAATAATTACAGACAAATGAAAACACAACATGCCATGACAGAATGAGATAGAGCAAAAGCAGTGCTCAGAGAGAAATTTATAATAGTAAATACCTATGTTTAAAAGAAGAACTCAGAAGAACTGAAATCTAATTTTTCACCTTATGGAAACTAGAAAAAGAGGAGCAAATTAAACCCGAAGTGAGCCAAAGAAAGGAAATAAGAATGATTAAAGTGCCGATAAGTGAAATAGAGTATGGGAAACAATATTGAGAATCAGCAAAACTAAAAGTTGGTTCTTTGAGAAGATCAACAAAACTGACAGACCTAGACCAACAAAGGGGGAAAAAAAGCGAAGACACATATAATTAAAATCAGAAATGAAAATGGAGATATTGCTGTTGACCTTAAATGAAAAAGGTTATAAGAGAACACTATGAACAACTGTATATCAGCAGATTCGATAACCTGCATTAAATGGAGAAATTCCTAGAAACACAGATTACCAAAACTGACTCAAGAAGCAATGACCTATAACCGGCAAACAGATTGAATTAGTAATAAAAATAAAAAAATCCCTCCCAAACAAAGAAAAGTCCAGGACCAGATGCCATTACTGGTGAATGCTACCAAACATTTAAAGAAGAATTAACACAAATTCCTCTCAGATTCTTCCCAAAAATAATAGGACAGAGAATACTTCCTAATGAGACCAGCATTACTCTGAAACCAAAGCCAGACACCATGAGAAACAATACAAAACCTATAGATTGATATTCCTTATGAGTATAGCTGTAAAAATCCTCAACAAAACACCAATAACACACTGAATCCAACAGTTTGTTTATTTATTCATTAAGATTTTATTTATTATTTGACAGAGAGAGAGACAGTGATAGAGAGAACACAAGCAGGGGGAGTGAGAGAGGGAAAGATAGGCTTTCTGCCAAGGAGGGAGCCTGATGCAGGGCTTGATCCCAGGACCCTGGAATCATGACCTGAGCCAAAGGCAGGCATCTAATGACTGAGCCACCTAGGTGCCCCGGAATCCAGCAGCATATTTAAATTGTTATACACCATGACCAAGTGGAATTTATCCAGGTGGGAAGCCAGGGCATTTCAACATAGGAAAATCAGTCAGTGTAATACACTGTATTAATAGGATGAAAGGAAACAAGCAAACATCAGCAGTTAATATGGAAGACTTTTGACAAACTATAACACCTGTTTGTAATAGAAACACTCTAGAACTAGGAAGAGAATCTTCAATATGATAAAGGGATTTATGAAACACCCACAGCTAACATCCAGTTCAGTAGTGAAAGATTGAAAACTTTTCCGTTTGATCAGGAACAAGACAAGCATGCCTATTTTCTTTTCTTTTACTTTCCTTTCTTTCTTGATTTTATTTATTTGAGAGAATGAGTGAGAGAGCACAAGCTGGGGGAGGAGCAGAAGTAGAGGGAGAAGTAGACTCCCCACTGAGCAGATGTGGGGCTCAATCCTGGGACCCTGGGATCATGACGTTAGCCAAAGGCAGATGCTTAACCAACTAAGCCATCCAGGTGCCCAAAGGGGACTTATTTTCACACAGCTATTCAACATTGTGGTAGGACTTACAATCAGAGAAGTTAGGCAAAGAAAAGAAAATATCCAAATTAGGAAGGCAGAAGTAAAGTTATTCCTATTTGTAGACAGCATGATCCCATATATAGAAAACTCCAAAGAATCCACAAAAACCCACTAGAATTAACGTACAAACTCAGAGAAATTGTAGTTACAGATCAACACACAAAATAAAACTCTGTTTCTGTATACCAGTGGTGAAAAATCCGAAAAGGAAACTAAGAAAATTGTTCCATTTAATATTGTCCAAAAGCATAAGGAGTTGAAAGATTTGTACACTGAAAACTATGAAATGTTGAGAGAAATTAAAGAAGACAAATAAATGGAAACACATTCTGTGTTTATAGACTAGAAGACAATATTGTTGAGGTGACAATACTATGTAAAACAAGGCACAGATTAAATGAGATCTTTATCAGAATTCTTGTGACCTTTTTGGAGAACTGGAAAAGCAGATTCTTAAATTCATATGAAATTGCAGTGGTCTCAAATAGCCAAAACTCTATTCTTGAAAATGAATAGAGTTGGAGGACTCATACTTCCCCATTTCAAAACATATTATAAAGCTACAGTAGTCAAAACAGTGTGGTACTGACATAAGGATAGACGTATAAACCAGTGGAATAGAACTGAGAGGAGAGACATAAACTAATATATAAAAATTATATTATTGTATATAACATTATATATATATGTATATATATCTACAAATGATCTTTGACAAGAATGGCATGAGCACTCAGTATAAGAAAATATAATTTTCTTTTTAATAATTTATTTACTTATTTGACAGAGATAGCAAGAGAGGAATCACAAGCAGGGGGAAGAGGGAGAGGGAGAAGCAGGCTTTCCGCTGAGCAGGGAGCCCGATGCAGGGCTCCATCCCAGGAGCCTGGGATCATGACTGGAGCCAAAGGCAGACGCCTAACCGACTGAGACACCCAGGCGCCCTGAAAGATTATCACTTAACAAATAGTTTTGGGACAACTAGATACCCACATGCAAAAGAATAAACTTGGATCCCTACCTCACACCACACGAAACTATTAACTCCAAATGGATCAATGATCTAAATACAAGAACTAAAACCCTGACAACTCAACAACAAAACTACAAACAACCCAACTAAAAAATGGGCAAAGGATTTGAATTGACAGTACTCTAAAGAAGATAAACAAATGGCCAATGTGCATATGCTTTTTAAAAAATTTTAAAAAATTTAATTCTTTTTATATTTAAGACTTTTAAAAATTTATTTGAGAGAGAGAGTGGGAGAGAATGAACAGGGAGAGTGGGAGAGGGAGAAGCAGACTCCCTGCTGAGAAGGGAGCCAGATGTGGGGCTTGATCCCAGGACATGTCAGTAATGACCTGAGCAAAAGGTCAGACTGATGTTTGCTAGGGCCTAGGGCTAAGGGAAATAGGGAGCAGCTGTGTAATGGGTACAGAATTTATTTTGGGGGCAATAAAAATGTTTTGGAACTAGGTAGAGGTGGTAGTTGCACAACATTGTGAATGTACTAAATGCCACTGATTTGTTCAGTTAAAAATGTTTAATTTGATGTTATGTCCATTTTACTTCAAAAAAAAAATTAAGGAGTTGGGTTCAAGATGGTGATGTAGGAAGATCCTGAGATTGCTCTTCTCATCACAAATAATTACATATGGAATAATTTCCTCTGAAAACAAAACAAAACAAAACAAAACAAAACAAAACCTCAAGACTGGATGAACAGAGCCCTCTACAATAAAGGACAAAAAAAGACAGCATTGAGTTGGGGAGAAGAGGCAGAGACACCATCTTGCAAAATCGCCCATCCCAGGTGTGATACACAATCAGGAGGGACCTAAAAAATACAAAACTTTTCCTGAGGAGTAGGAGGTTAGTGCTTCACATCAGGCATCCTAATTCTTAGGTCCTGTATAAAAGAGAAAAGCCACCTAAACACCAGGCTTTGACAACTACCTAGGATTATATCCAGAGAAACCATAAAATTAGGGAATGGAGAACCCACTCTTAGAGGATTTGCACATATACTTACCCCAGGACCAGAACAAAAGTACCAATTTGAAAAGTGCCTTTGTGAAGAAGACCCAGTTGGTACTTTTTTTTTTTTTTTTAAAGATTTTATTTATTTGTCAGAGAGAAAGAGAGCGAGCGAGCACAGGCAGAGTGGCAGGCAGAGGCAGAGGGAGAAGCAGGCTCCCTGCCGAGCAAGGAGCCCGATGTGGGACTCGATCCCAGGACGCTGGGATCATGACCTGAGCTGAAGGCAGCTGCTTAACCAACTGAGCCACCCAGGCGTCCCCCCAGTTGGTACTTTTAAGGCATCTGTCAGTCAGGTAGGAAACTGTTGGGACTTTCTCTGGAGATGGAGACATTGGTAGGTGCCATATTTGTGACCTCATCCTACATTACTAATATTGGTGGTAGTGGGAACCATTTTGTAATTATCTCTCAAATTGCTAGAGCCAGTGGGTACACCCAGATGGGAACCCTGCCTACTCCAACAGTGCAATCATATGTTGCAGCCAGGTGGAAGAAGGTCCAGTCACATGCTACAGCTGAGCCAGGTGCCAGCCTCACTCACTCTGCTGCAGACATGGTGCCACCACAGTAGACAGTGCATACAGCCCACATAGGGGATCTAGCTCTGGTGGTCAGAGAGGATTTTCCTTTTGAGATGCATGTGACATCTACACAAGGCTGCCCCTTCAAGACTGGGAGAGAGAGTTCATTTGCCTGATCCATAGAAACAAGAGCCAGGCAAAGTGAGGAGATAGAGAATATGTTCCAAATGAAAGAATAAGATAAAACATCAGGAAATGACATTAATGAAATGGAGATAAGCAAATCAACCTGAATAAGAATTCAAATCTAATGGCCCTAAAGATGCTCACCAAACTTGGGAGAAGAATAGATGAGCACAGTGAGAGCCTTCATAAAGAAACAATATAAGAAAGTCAAACAGAAGTTACAGAATTGAAGAGTGAAGTAACTGAAAAGTACACTAGATGGGTTTAACAGCAGACTGAATGAACTGAATATTGGATCAGTGAGCTGATGATTAGCTGATGACAAAGCAGTGAAACTTATGTAGACTCAGTAGTGAAAAAAAAAAAGAATTTTTAAAAAATGAAGATAACTTAAGGGATCCTTGGGAAAGCATCAAGTGGGATAACATTCACTTTATATGTGTTCTAGAAAGAAAAAAAGGGGGAGAAAACTTATCTGAAGAAATAATGGCAGGAAGCTTTCCTAATCTGGGGAAGAAATATACATACAGGTCTAGGAAACTCAGAGAATTCCAAATAAGATGAATCCAAAGAGGTACACATCAAGATACATTATAATTAAGATGGTAAAACTTATTACATGAAAGGGAAACCTCAGAAGGCTATCAGCAGAGTTTTTGACGGAAACTTAGTATGCCAGAAGCAAGTGGCATGACACATTCAAAGTGGTGAATGGAAAAAGCTTCCAAGAATTCACCACTTGGCAAGGTTATTATTCAGAATTGAAGGAGAGATTAAGAGTTTTTCAGATAATCAAAAGCTAAAAGAGTTCATCACTGTTAAACCAGCCTTATAAGAAATGTTTAAAAGGACTTAAATAAACTGAAAAGAAATGGCATTAATAACAAAATGTATGAAAATAAATCTCCTTGGAAAAGATAAATACATATTCAAAGTAGGGGATCAGGGGTACCTGCCTGGCCCAGTCTTTTAAGCATCCTGCTCTTGCTTTTGGCTTAGGTCATGTTCTCAGGGTTGTGAGATCGAGGCCCACATCAGGCTCTGCACTCAGTGTGGAGCCTGCTTGAGATTCTCTCCCTTTTTCTCCCTCCACTCATCCCTGCCCCCAAAAAATTAAAAAAAAAAAAAAAAGGATCAGTCACTTATAAAGCAAGTATGAAGCTTAAGAAAAGACAAAAATAGTAAAGATAACTAAAACTATGATAGTTAAGGACTGCATAAAATGATGGAGAATGTGACATCAAAAATAAGGGCAGGGCTGAAGAAAATATGTTTTGGAGTATGCTCAAATGTAATTGCTATCAACTCAAAGCAAGCCCATTCTATATATAGTTAAGTTATGTATAAATCTCATGGTAACTATAAAGCAAAAATTTGCAACAAGTATACAAAAAAAGGAATTTGAACATAACACTAAAGAAAGCCATCAAACCACAAGGGAAGAGAAAGAAGAAAGGACCAGAGGAATGATGAAGACAGCCAGAAAACAATGAATAAAATGGAAATAAGTACATACTTATAAATAATTACTGTAATTATAAATCGACTAAACTCTCCAATCAAAAGACACAGTGGCTGAATGGATAAAAAAAACAAACAACAAAAATCTATCTATGCTGTCTGTAAGAATCTCACTTCAGGTGTAAGAACATACACAGACTAAAAATGAAGGGATGGAGAAAACTATTCCATGCAAACAGGAATGAAAAGAAACCTGGAGGGGTGCCTGGATGGCTCAGTTGGTGGAGCATGTGAGTCTTGATCTCAGGGTCATGAGGTTAAGCCCCATGTTGAGTGTAGAGCTTATTAAAAAAGCAAAAAAGAAAACAGAGAAAAGAAAGCTACTATAGCTATACTCAGCAAACAAAAAAGACTTTAAAATAAAAATTGTAATAATAGACAAGGAAGGGCATTACATAATAATAAAGGAGTCAGTCCAACAAGAAGACATGACATTAATAAATATGTATGCATCCAACATAAGAACATCAAGACATACAAATATTAACTGACTGAAATGGAGGAATTGATAGCAATACAATAATAGTAGGGGAGTTTAACACCCCACTTACATCAATGAATAGATCATCCAGACAGAAAATTAATAAGGAAACATCATCCTTAAATGACACCAGATAGACTTAATATATTCAGAACATTCCATTCAAAAGCAACAATACACATTATTCTCAAGTACACATTGTGTATTGTCTAGGGTAGATAACATATTAGGCCACCAATTAAGCCTCAATTAAAGAAGATTGAAATTCTATTGAGCATATTTTTCTGATTACAATGGTATGAAACTAGAAATCAATTACAAGGAGAAAACTTGAAAAACGATGAAAATGGGGAGGTTAAATGATGTGCAACTCAAAATTTTTGTCATTGAAGATAGCAAAGAAATACTGAGAGACAAGTGAAAATAGAACTTTGACATATCAAAATCTTTGGGATACAACGAGAGCAATTCTAAGACAGAATATTATAGTAATACAGGACTATCCCAAGAAACAAAAATCTCCAACAACCTAACTTTACCCCAAAGGAGATAGAAAAAAAGAACAAACGAAGCTCAAAATTAATAAAAGAAAAGAAATAATAGAGATCAGAGCAGAAATAATTGAATTAGAGACTGAGAAACAATTAAAAAAAATAAAGCTAAGAGCTTGTTCTTTGAAAAGATAAAGTTGACAAACTTTTAGTTAAACTAGCCAAGAAAACACTGAAAATTTTAATAATCAGAATCAGAAATTGAAAGAGGAGAAATTACAACTGACACCATAGTGCA
>PISX010004453.1:0-123140 GCA_004024625.1 Mellivora capensis | reverse complement strand
ATCCTAGAGGAGAACATAGGCAGTAACCTCTTTGATATCAGCCACAGCAACTTCTTTCAAGATATGTCTCCAAAGGCAAAGGAAACAAAAGCGAAAATGAACTTTTGGGACTTCATCAAGATCAAAAGCTTCTGCACAGCAAAGGAAACAGTCAACAAAACAAAGAGGCAACCCACGGAATGGGAGAAGATATTTGCAATTGACAGTACAGACAAAAGGTTGATATCCAGGATCTATAAAGAACTTCTCAAACTCAACACACACAAAACAGATAATCATGTCAAAAAATGGGCAGAAGACATGAACAGACACTTCTCCAATGAAGACATACAAATGGCTATCAGACACATGAAAAAATGTTCATCATCACTTGCCATCAGGGAGATTCAAATTAAAACCACATTGAGATACCACCTCACACCAGTTAGAATGGCCAAAATTAGCAAGACAGGAAACAACGTGTGTTGGAGAGGATGTGGAAGAAAGGGGAACCCTCTTACACTGTTGGTGGGAATGCAAGTTGGTGCAGCCACTTTGGAGAACAGTGTGGAGATTCCTCAAGAAATTAAAAATAGAGCTTCCCTATGACCCTGCAGTTGCACTACTGGGTATTTACCCCAAAGATACAGATGTAGTGAAAAGAAGGGCCATCTGTACCCCAATGTTTATAGCAGTAATGGCCTCTGACTCCAAACTGTGGAAAGAACCAAGATGCCCTTCAACGGACGAATGGATAAGGAAGATGTGGTCCATATACACTATGGAGAATTATGCCTCCATCAGAAAGGATGAATACCCAACTTTTGTAGCAACATGGACAGAACTGGAGGAGATTATGCTGAGTGAAATAAGTCAAGCAGAGAGAGTCAATTATCATATGGTTTCACTTATTTGTGGAGCATAACAAATAATATGGAGGACATGGGGAGTTGGAGAGGAGAAGGGAGTTGAGGGAAATTGGAAGGGGAGATGAACCTGAGAGACTATGGACTCTGAAAAACAACCTGAGGGGTTTTGAATGCACGGGGAGTGGGAGTCATGGAGCACTGGGTGTGGTGCAAAAACAATGAATACTGTTACACTGAAAGGAAATTAAAAAAATTAAAAAAAGAGAAATGATGAGCATTAATTAAATGAAAATATTCAAGGGAAAACAAATCTAAAAAATGAGAAAAATATATTCAATGAAAACGATTTAGCACAAAAAAAGCAGAATGTGTGAGTGTGTGTGTGTGTGTGTGCACATGCATACCATGGGAAAAAGTACAGCAGGAGAAAAACTAAGGAAATGTATATCATAGAGCAAAGTAAGATCACTTTTGAAAAGGGTATACTTAACTATATGAAATGTTACGAAGACTGAGTAACATCAGAACAGTTTGACACTGAATTCGTAACACGAAAGTTGATTGCTTTTTGCAAAAATATTTTAAATTAAGTGAGGAACATGTAGAAATATAATGAGAGAGTCTGGAAAATTATTTCAAAGCCCCTTTCTGTAAAATACACTTGGGTAATAGAATTATGGTAGGAGGACACCATGATGTCAAAGGATTGCGATTGTTTTTTAAAGGAAACACAAGCATTTTTGTTGAAGGATATATGTTCCAGAAGTAGGTAAATCTCTGGCTGATCATCAGTATGAATTTCTACTGCGCCGTTCTGTATCACGGAAGCTAGAACGTTAAAAACGCCGCTTCCCAGTCTATCTTGCCGACTATTCTACATGGGAATTAGGTTCTGGCTGGGTTATTTGGAAACCAGAGGAGGCAGAGGTCATCCTCATGCTGTTTCAGCCATTTTCTATCTAGCCTGATCCTGGGGACAGGGTTTTTCTGCAGCAGTGTTCCAGGGTCAGGGCATAAGCATCAGGGGGCTAGACAGGCGGTGGCGGGGATGGAAGCAGCAGCTTCCTGGATCCCTAGATTACAGCCGTGACAGGGTGTTCTTAAAGATGACAGTTACAATAGAAGCTTTCTGGTTATGTACGCACCCCATTGTAGCAAATGTAGCAACTATATTTCATTTCGGTCATTGCTGAGGCTTTTTCTGGGCGTCTTTCCTTGCAGCCAAGACGATTATACAGACTTTCATCAGTCCTAATTAAAGTATCTTATCATTTTTTTTTCATGTCTAGATGCAGGTTTCATGGGAACTGAAGCACATATATATATATAAATTGGGAGATCCTTATTAAGGAAAATACAAAAGTATTTTTTAATTTAATGCAAATTTAAATTGAAGGTAAATTATATAGAATGAGAAAAAAATCACAAATTATAACTTTTAAAAGCTAACAAATACAATAGTCATCAAAAAGTATAGAAAAATAAGGTTAATTTTATTTTTTTATGGATTTTATTTATTTATTTGAGAGAGAGAGACAAAGGGGGAAGGGGCAGAAGGAGAGGGAGAAGCAGGCTCCCTGCTGAGCAGAGAGCCTGATGCAGGACTCCATCCCAGGATCCCAGGATCATGACCTGAGCCAAAGGAAGATGCTTAACCAACTGAGCCACCCAGGTACCCCAGAAAAAACATTAGTTTTTTAAAAATTTCAATTTCTTCACATACTTCTATATTTTTTTTCCTATATTTTCAGAAGCATACACTTTGGTTACTTCTTATGTCAAGAACTTTGTAATACTTCTACAGAGGTAATAGAAAGTCAATTCATTTCTACCTCTAGTATAGTTATTTGAATACGCCTTTTAAATTTTTGATAGTTGTATGCACACACCATTATTTCACATAAAGACATACCCATTGTTTGTATCACTGCTGAAATTTTGTGCCTTTTACAAACAAAAATTCTAAAATTCTTATAAATTCTATCTTAAACAAATTTTATCAAAAAAAAAAAATGATGTGGAGGGACACCTGGGTGGCTCAGTCGGTTAAGTGTCTGCCTTCGGCTCAGGTGATGATCCGGGAGTCCTGAGATCAAGTACTGCATCGGGTTCCTTGCTCAGCAGGGAACCTGCTTCTTCCTTTGCCTCTGCTCTCCCTGCTTGTGCTCACACTCTCACTCTTTCTCTAACAAATAAATAAACAAATAAATAATTCTTAAAAAAATGATGTGGATATGTTAAGTGATACATATATATATGACTTACATATATATAATTTTATATATACAGACAAATGCAAATACATATAACATTTATAATTTTATATGCTGCATTATTAAAAATATTTCTGGCAGGAAAGAGCTTGTTTTGCTTACGAATTAATGAGAAACAAATATCACCCATCCTTCTACACACAATGTTTGTGTGTAGACTGACTGTGTGTAGACAATAATTGAAAGACTCTATCTCGGGATGCCTGGGTGGCTCAGTTGGTTAAGCCGCTGACTTCAGCTCAGGTCATGATCCCAGGGTCCTGGGATCGAGTCCCGCATCGGGCTCCTTGCTCGGCAGGAAGCCCGCTTCTCTCGCTGCCTCTGCCTGCCTCTCTGCCTGCTTGTGTGTACTCTCTCTATCTCTGGCAAATAAATAAAATCTTTAAAAAAAAAAGAAAGACTCTATCTCTCTATATTTCAACCATTGTTTAATTCTGTTACTGACATTCTCCTAGTGACAGGAGCCACAGCACTTGTTCGTATTTTAACATAAATTCTCACTTGAAGAGTTACTGTTTCTGTGAACTACAGCTGTGTTGTTTCTGTTGGGTCCGTAATCCAAGGAGCAAGACTGATACAAAGTGAAGGTCAAGCAAAGCTTTATTTCGCACCAAGCATCGAGAATCAAACCGACTGATCTGATCTCGGCTGCCTCTGACAGAGAGGGCGACCCCTCCCTGCCTTGCCGACCAACTTTTAAAGGGCAAAGGCCATGTGGTTGAGCCTGGCCACAGACAGGTGGCCAATGAGATTGCAATACACAGAGAAAGCTGCCCAGTCATGCTAGGTCACACACATGTGACCAATTGAATTACAATTTACCCTATAGTAGATATTTGAACTAGCCTATCACCTTGGTCAGAATTGGCGCCCAAAAGGCGCCCAAAAGGTGGGGCCCACACTCCTTGGTAGCTAGGGAGACAGTATGTGTGCCCTACTGATTGGATGTCTCCACCTGGCCTGACCCGCCCTTGTATTTGGGCTTTTTTACCTGGGATGACCGGTTTCCCAGACTTGCTTTTAAGTAAGTCCCCGGGGGGGGGGGAGGGGCAGGGTCAGTTTAAGTTTTACTGTATAAACAACAAAATCACTGTTTAACCAGAAGGAATCGCTCTAGCTAAATGGGCCCTTACAGTTTTCAATACAGTAGACACCAGTCACATGTGACAATTTGAGTTTAAATTAAAGATAATTAAAATTTAATTCTCAAATAGTCATATTTCTAATTCATTTGACACATGTGACTAATGGCTTCCATATTAGACAGTGCATATATTGAACATCTTCATCATTGCCAAAAGACCCACTGGACAATACTGGCCTTAAGGGTTCTGCCAGACATCATGCTGATTCACTGTTGTCACCTTCCTACCCGGCACATCTAGCTGCTGTAACTATTGCTGACCTCCCTTCCAGCCATTATCTTTCAAATTATATCATTTTTTTCTCTTTGCTACTTACTGTATCTAAATATTTTTAATTTATATATATACAGTTATTAATTTATATAGTATTTTCTGTTCCTTTAGTATATGTATACTTCTAAGTGAGAGCTATATCCTTAGCATGTTCTTATACTATATGTAGAAAAATATTTTTAAATAAATAAAAGAAGGAAAGAAAAAAGAATTCATTATTAGTTTGCTATGCAAAAACAAGAGATATTACTTTTAGATTAAAAACATGGTAACTAATAGAAATGAGGTAAGTGAAGCATATATTTGGTACTACAGAAAACTGAATCAGCTTAAAGAATTCTTTAAGTAGGTAAGATGTGAATTATAAATTCAAACTCAAATTTTAGGTCTTGTGTAAATACACAGAGAAGCAGAAGAAATTATTAATTTTATTCATTCAGAAATTGCCTTTGTTTTATTTATTTTATCTGATGAGTTTTATTTAATTTTTTTCATTGCTTGGTAAACTTTTGCTATATTATGGGTGGACTAAACAAAAGAAAATGCATGCATAAATAAAACAATCGTCTCTTGTTCTGTTTACTAAATACTTAATACTCTTCTGTTTACTTAAACTTCTGCTAGAATAAGTCATCTTTCTTAATTAGTATTTAAACAAGAAATACATTTCAGTTATTCTGCTCTTTAACTTGTTTTCAATATTTGGAAACATATCTTTATAGATCTAAAAGCTGCTTAATCTATCTTCAGTTAACTCACCTAAGAAAAAAAAAAGAAAAAAGGGAAAAGAGAAAAAAAAAAGAACTTGTCTCAATTTTCTTTAACCTCTCATTCTATCTATGATGAGATAGCCCTTATTCAATCACTATATAAGAGAGACACTACAGTTTGGCTATAGTTTACCCACTGTCCTTTCCTACATTTATCTCATAATGCTATCCTTATTGTCTTTCAAGGCCAAAAACAAACAGTTCCCCAAACAAACCAGACAGATAAAATGAACTTTTTATTTCATCAGAACAGACAGAAAAATTATTGTATCTCAATTCTTTCTCTTAAATTTAGCTATTTCTTAGTAAATGTTATATTATAAATTATAAATTAACAGTAACAAATATGTCCTACTCATCTATTTATTTCTCAGGATCTGGACTTAGTTAGTCCTTAATAACTATTACTATATCAAATACTATATCAAATACTATAGCTCTAACCAAATAGGTGTTTACATAGTTTTAAAAGACAAAATTATCAGAAAGACAGCTTTATATTTAATAATCACTTTAATACATGATAAAATTATGTATTTAAAATCTATTGCATGTGAAAACTTTCACTGTTTATTAAAATAATTTTCTTGCTTTGTAAATGTCTTCAAATATTATATTTCTTCAATAAACTTTATATTATTCCTAATTATAGAAACTATTAATTCTATGAAGTACATTTATACATTTGTTACTAAAAGGTAGGGTGAAACTGAATTATTTCAGCTCCCCTATTTATGCTATTGGAGTAAAAACCTGTGATATAATATTTGGAAGGATATTGAGGACATAGGGATCCTCACCCTGCTGATTGATTCACTGCTGATTCTAATTCACCAATTAGAAACTTAGTTACAAACAACACAATGTTTATGCCATTCATGGTTTAGAGAAGTTAGGAATTCCACTATATAAATGTATTGCATTGTTGTTATTTTTATTGCTATTGAAATGTAAACTTTATTTTACTTTTAATATTCACTGATTGAAATTTAATTTTTAAAAATTTACTGGAGACCTATTTTTTTTTATAAACATATAATGTATTTTTATCCCCAGGGGTACATGTCTGTGAATCGCCAGGTTTACACACTTCACAGCACTAACCATAGCACATACACTCCCCAATGTCCATTACCCCACCCCCCCACTTCCGACTCCCCTCCTCCCAGCAGCCCTCAGTTTGTTTTGTGAGATTAAGAGTCACTTATGGTTTGGGAGACCTATATTTTTAATGTAGAGTTTAATCAGATCAAGTCAATATTTATTTTAAAAACAGCAAATATATTCTAATATTCAATTTTTATCATCTTGAATATGATACATTAAGTAGCATACAAAAGAAAGTTCAGAGATTATTTTCACCCATAATATTTGCTTATAGTGTGCATGTTAGAAAAGTTGCTCTTCCCCACCAAGCAGTCAAAATAACTAGAAACATTTTTTTTTTCATGTTTTTTCGATAACTCACTTTTCTTTCTATCACAACTACTAGTTTATATTTCTTAGGTCAATTATTTGCTTGGCACACCAATATATTTTACTACTTTCAAATCCCTCAGCACACAATTCTTCTAGGGTACTTGACACTGATAATCAACTACTGAAAGTTTTCTTTGTCACTGGCTGAAGGAGATGGATAAGGGGAAAGAAGCTGAAGCAAGACCAAACCCAAACTCATTCATCTTCCACCTTTTAAGACAGAGTCATTCTCTCATGAGTGCTTTAATAAATGTGATTTTAATTAGAGTACACTGTTTTACAGAATCTGTCCAAAACAGAGATAAAAATTATGCCACTGTTTCTTAGTTTGATTTAAATAAGTATAATAATAATCAAAATTATAAAATGACTGGATAATAAAAATTTTAATTTACAACTCACAACTCTTTTATTTTCATAATATCTGATATATAGTAAGACAATTAAATGTTCAAAGAGAAAATGAAACAGGAAAGGAAATTTAAGGAGAAAGAAAATAAAAAATATATGTTTAAGCTAATTTCATGAACTACATTGTTAATTCTATATGAAAACAATTATTATTACTAATTTCTGTTTAGTAATTATTAGGCACTGAAAACTGTTTTCAAATTGTATATATGCTTTCAAATTGAAAATCTTTATTTGTATATTCCTACTCAGGGATAGTGAAAAGAGCAGAATAATGTAAACTGCATATTTTACATAGCGGGCATGTAAAATGCATCTCTACTGACTGAATTTTTATTATTTTTTCCTGATATCTAAAAAATGTTTTAGTTCATCCAGATATTATCTTATCAATTTAAAATATTATTACATTTTATTCAGACAAAATAATAACATATGTACTGATCCATACTTAATGTGAGACACTAAAAATTTAGGAAGACCTAATGAAAAGAGCTCCCATTGTGTTATCTCCTAAAGTACTTGGCTGAGATCATAAACTGCATTTAGCCCATAACTTAAGATCTATGCTCCAGCATGCAAATTCTTTTGTCAAGATTCCAAACCAATTCCCTGAAAAGAATATTTCAAATACCAAAATACTTTATACTTATAAAGCAAAATACTTTATGCTTATATTTTTGCTGTTATAAATAATTTTATGAACATTATATGTTTTGTAGAGCACATGAGCAAGAATTTCTCTTAATAATAAACCTAACAGTGACACTGTTATTTATGAAACCAGATTATATACCCAAGTGTGTGTACCAATTTGTATTTCTATCAACAATGTACCAAATTTATGGAAATCCATATTTTCACCAACATTTGGTTTAATGAATGTATTACTTTTTGCCAACTTAATGGAATTAATACCATAGCTTCTTTAAATGTTAATCTTTAATCAGTTTATACTAATTTTTATTTTCATGGTTCCTACCAAAGCTAAACATTTTTTTATCATATTTTACATTCATATTTTCTAATTTGTGAAATGACCGCTCATAAGCTTAGCTCATTTTATTTTTTACTGTCTGTCTAAATTTTGATTTATAGGAACTTTTTGTATATTCTGGATATTAATCCATTGTCAATTTGTCAGTTTATGGTGATTTTGAAGCATAAAATTTTCTTAATTTTAAAATAACTTAACCTTTAAATAATTAAGCAAATCTTTTTCAACAATAAGAAAACCTGATTAAAAGTTGGGTGAAAGACCTTAACAGATACCTCACTAAATAAAATATACAGATGGCAAATAAGCATATGAAAACATGTTCAACATCACATGTCATCAGGGAAATGCAAATTAAAACAAGAATAAAATACCACGGGGCACCTGGGTGGCTCAGTTGGTTAAGCAACTGCTTGGGTCATGATCCCAGGGTCCTGGGATTGAGTCCCACATCAGGCTCCCTGCTCAATGAGGAGCCTGCTTCTCTCTCTGCCTGCCATTCCTCCTGCTTGTGTGTTCTCTCTCTCTCACTTTCTCTCTGTAAAATAAATGACTAAAAAAAAAAAAAGAATAAAATACCACTACACGCTTATTAGAATGGTCAAAATATGAACAATACTGTTGAGGAAGTGAAGCAATAGGAACTCTAATTCATTACTGGTAAGAATGTAAAATGGTCCAGCTACTTTGGAAGACAATTTGAAGGCATCTTAACAAACTAAACACACTGCTACCATGTAATCTAGTAATAATGTTTCTTAGTATTTACCTAAAGGAGTTGAAATTTTCTGTCCAATTAAAACCTGTATATGAATGTTTATAGCAGATATATTCAAAATTGCCAAAACTTGGGAAAGATGCCCTTCGTTAGGTAACGGATACCAAACTTCGTTAGGTAAATGGATAAATAATCTCTGGTACCTCAGACAATGGAAAGTTATTCGGAGCTAAAAAGAACTGAGTTTTCAAGCCATGAAAGACTCAGAGGAAACAAATACATATTAGCAAGTGAAAGTAGCCAATCTGAAAAGATTGCATTCTGTATAATTCCAAGTACAGGACATTCTTTTCTTCTTTTTTTGAGATTTTTTTCCTGTATTTTAAAACTTCATTTTTTTTTTTTCTTTTTAGAGCAGTTTTAGGATCACTGTAAAACTGAGGAAAGTACAAAGATTTCCCATATACCATCTGACCTCATACAGGCAGACTCCATTATCAACATCTTCCACCAGAGTGGTTATTTGTTGCAACAGATGAGCCCCATAGACACAGTACCATCACCAAAAGTCCATAGTTTACATTAGAGTTCACTCTTGGCATTGCACATTGTAGGAGTTTACGTAAATTTATAATGACATGTATTCCAAGTTATACCACCATACTGGTCTATAAATCCTCTGTGCTCAGTTTCTTTATTTCTCCCTCCCCAGTAACTGCTGGTGATGACTGATATTTTTAATAGTCTCCATAAATTTGCCTTTTCCAGAAGCACATATAGTTGGATTAAAAATTAAATCTTCCAAGTATTCAGATATAAAATGTTACAGAGAAACAAGGATGAAGATGACAGATTTCTCATTAGAGATGATGCAAGTAAGAAGACAAGTTATTGAAGGTAATAAAAGAAAAATCTGCCTGCCTAGAATTCTATAACCACAGAATATGTTTCTAAAGTAATGCAAAGCAAAACTTTCTGAGACATACAAAAGCTGAAAAAATTCATTGCTAGAAGATCTACAGTACAAGTAGTGTTAAGACATTTCTTCAGAGAGAAGGAATAGAATACCAATTTCTTTTTATTTAAATATCTTAAAAATCATTGGCTGTACAAACAAAAACTATAATGTGGTGTGTGATTTATAATATTTGTAAAAGAAAACTATAGGAAACAATATCACAGAATTTGGGAGGGGAAAAATGAAAGTATCATACTGTGAGAGTCGCTGACTGTGTTTAAGGTGATATATCACTTGAAGGAAGTTAAAAGATATATGCCATATATCTTAAAGCAATCATTAAAAAAAACAATCAAAGAATAATAGCAAATAAGTTTCCAAAGTAGATAAAATGTGATCATAAAAATACACAATTAATCGAAAAGAGGGCTTGAAAAGAGATAAAATAAGAACACAAAATAAATGGGACAAATAAAAACAAAGAGCACTATAACAGATTTACAATCAGCCATATCAAAAATCGCAATAAATATCAGTAGTTTAAATTTAAAGGCAGAGCTTGCAAACTGAATAAAAAAGAAAGACACTACTAATGTAATTTGTAACAAATATATCTTAAATATAAAGAATGATAAATTTAAAGTTTTATAAAAATAAAAAAAGGGAGTGGCTCCTGGGTGGCTCAGTTGGTTAAGCTACTGCCTTCGGCTCAGGTCATGATCCCAGAGTCCTAGGATCGAGTCCCACATCAGGCTCCCAGCTCCATGGGGAGTCTGCTTCTCCCTCTGACCTCCCCTCTCATGCCCTCTCATTCTCTCTCTCTCTCTCTCTCTCTAAAATATATAAATTAAATCTAAATAAATAAATAAATAAAAATTAAAAAAGGAAGGCCTGGGTGACTCAGTCAGTTAAGTATCTATCTTTGGCTCAGGTTATGATTCCAGAGTTCTGGGATCGAGTCCTACATCAGGCTCCTGTCTCAGTGGGGAGTCTGCTTCTCTCTCTGCCTGCCACTCCCTCTGCTTGTGTTCTCTCTCTTTCATAAATAAATAAATAAAATCTCAAAAAAAAAAAATGTCATGCTATCTGAGTAAAACAAAGCTGGTGTTGTCATATTGATTCTGAAAAAAAAAGATTTCAAAGCAAAGAATATTGATAGAAATATAGATTATTTCCTAATAATAGAGTCAATTTATCAAAGTACATAATAATCTTAAACTCTACTTACTAAGTAAGAGATTTTCAAAAAGCATAAAACAAAGACAGGTTTGTGAGTAGAAGTAGAAAAAACCACAGTATAGTTGGAGATTTCAATTCTCCTCTCAGTAATTGACAAAACAAGCAGACAGAAAATTAGTAATGGCACTGAAAATATGTATGACATATCAATCAACTTGAAGTAACTGAAATTTATAGAATAAATGTCTACTCCACTATTTGAGAATATCCTTTTTGTTTTCCAGAACACACAGAATATTTACCAAAGCGGATCACATTTTGGACCATAAAACACAGTCAATAAGTTTTAAAGGATTCAAGTGATATAAAGGATGTTTTCTAGCCACATAAAATTAAATTAGAAATATTTAAAAAGAAATAATATGCTTTTGTATAATCCATGGGTCAAGTAACAAATCAAAAAAGAAATTAGAAATTATTTGGACTGAATAAAAATGAAACACAACATGTCAAATCTTGTAAAATGAGACTAAAGCAGTCCTTAGCAAAGGTGAATACTAGCAAAGAATACTCAATATTAGCAAAGGACTCAAGTCAACAGCCATATCTTCCATTTTAGGAAACTAGGAGATGAGCTTATCAAATATAAAGTAAGTATAAGAAAGAAGCAGAAATAAATTAAATATAAAACAAAATACAATACGGAAATTCAATAAAACCAAAAGCTCATTGAAAATCAATAAAATCTGATAAACTTTTGGCCATATAGACAAGAAGAGAGAAACAAAACACAAATTTCCAATATAAGAATAAGAAACATGGGTGCCTGGGTGGCTCAGTGGGTTAAGCCGCTGCCTTCGGCTCGGGTCATGATCTCAGGGTCCTGGGATCGAGCCCCACATTGGGCTCTCTGCTCAGCAGGGAGCCTGCTTCCCTCTCTCTCTCTGCCTGCCTCTCTGTCTACTGTGATCTCTCTCTGTCAAATAAATAAATAAAATCTTAAAAAAAAAAGAATAAGAAACATTACAGATCTTACATCCATTAAAAGGATAATAAGGGAATGTTGTGAAAAACTTTAAGGCAATATATTTACCACTCAGATGAAATGGAATTTTTTTTTTGAAATGGAAAATTTTTATGAAGGACTCAAACTACCTAAACTTACTAAAAAAAAAAAATATATATATATATATACATATATATATCCTAGATAGCTTCATATCTATCATATGAAACAAACTGAAATTCTTACTCAGTCTTTTGTTCCCTAAATATAAGGGAAACTCCAGTTACAGAAGTTGTCCATTAGTTGACACTGACAAGCATTTAAGGAAGAAATAATATGAAATCCATGCAAACTTTTCCAGAAATGTGAAAAGGAGGGGAGGCTTCTCAAGTTATTCTAAAATGATAGTATTACCTAGCTATCCAATGCAGACAAAACCATTGTAAGAGAAGTAAACACAGACCAATAACCTTCATATGACTGATGCAAAAATTCCAAATTTTTTAAAAATATTTTATTTATTTATTTGACAGAGAGAGATCACAAGTAGGCAGAGAAGCAGAGAGATGGGGGGGGGAGAAGCAGGCTCCCTGCTGAGCAGAGAGCCCGATGTGGGGCTCGATCCCAGGTCCCTGAGATCATGACCCGAGCCGAAGGCAGAGGCTTAACCCACTGAGCCACCCAGGAGCCCCCAAAATTCCAATTTTTAACATATTGAATCCAACAATGTATATACCAAAAGCAAAAACAAAAAAACTAGGACCAACTGGGGTTTCTCAAATGAATGGGATAGTTGTTTAATATTAAAAAAACAATAAATGCAATTCACCAAATGAAAATAAGAAAAATTATATGATCCTCTCAAAATATATAGAAAAGTACTTCACAAAATGCAACCTGTAACAAATACACTTTACATATAGAGACAGATACAATTTGAAAATGACCTATAAGAATTACATTTTAAATATAAAGACAGATAACTTAAATCCAACATTCATTCCTGATAAAAGATCTTAGCACAACAGAGTCTGAAGGGACTTTGATTATAAGACAAAGGACATCTTTGAGTTAAGATCATACAAAGTGATGAATGACAAAATTCTCTTCTCCTAAGATCACATTACAAGAAAGATTGCTGCTCTTACTACTTCTACTTGTCATTGTACTGGTATTCTGGCCAATGTGATAAGGCAAGGAAATGAGAACAGACATAGAGTTTGAAAAACATTAAACTATATCTATGTACACATATGACTGTCTATGTAGAAAAGCCAATGGAATGTACAAAAAAGCTACAACTAATAATTATGTTTAGCAATGTTGCAGGATACAAAGAATTTATAAAAAATTATTTTTATTTCTATATTTACTAGCAACAAACATTTGGAAATTGAAATTTAAGAAAAATAATGCCATTTAAACAGTCTCAAAATATGAAATACTTAAGGATCTGGCACAAAATCAACTTAATAGACTTTAAAAAATAATTGAGCAAAATCCAACACCCATTCCTGATCAAAAATATGTGCAAAGTAGGAGTAAAAGGGAATGCTCTAAATAAAACAAAGGCCATATTTGAGAAATTTATAGTTGTCATTTCACTTATTGATGAAAAACTCAATGCTATACTCTAAGAACAAACAAGATTATCAATTCTCAGCATCCCTATTTATCTGTTCATGCATATGTGTGTACATTATGGATCTGAATATAAATTATGTAATATATACATTATATTGAATAATAATTATATGAGGTGTATAATTATGTATGTGCATATAAGACATACATTATAGTAAAATTTATATCTGCTATATGATCAGTAATTCTTATATCTTATAACATGTAATATGGTGATTCTGATTCCTATAATCAAGTAGTAATAACTATATATGTTAGGCAGTAGGTAAATACATTGAGAAAAAAGTAAGCATGCTAGGGAGACCCGGTTGGCTCAGTTGATTAAGCGTCTGCCTTCAGCTGAGGTCATGATCTCAGGGTCTGGGATCTAGACTTATGTGGGGCTACCTGCCCAGTAGGGGTCTGCTTCTCTCCCTCTCCCTCCCCGTCACTCTCAGCCATATGCATGCACACATATGCACTCTCTCTCTAATAAATAAAATCTTTAAAAAAAATTAAGCATGCTATAAAATTATTTCTATATATAATCTTTGATTATTATGATACTTGTAGTTAAAATATAAAGGCAAATTGATAGTGAAATGCTTCAAGAAACATCCATCAAAAAATGGCTTTTTCTGAAAATAAATCAAATTCTTTGGCATGAATATTAGAATAATTGAAAGACTGAATGGTACAAAGAAATTTTCTCTTTCTCTTTCTCAAGTCAGTTAAGCATCTGCCTTTGGCTCAGGTCATGATCCCAGGGTCCTGGGATGGAGCACCACATTAGGCTTCCTGCTCAGTGGGGAGTTGGCTTCTCCCTCTCTCTCTGTCCCTCCCCTGCTTGTGCTTTCTCTCTCTCATTTTCTCAAATAAATAAATAAAACCTTAAAAAATAATGACCAATAAATGCATCATAAATAACACAATTTTCAAGATCTGAAAAGTTCAGAAAATGTTCAACATGCTTAATATGTGTGATTTACTGATATGGTATGGAAGACACAAACTCTTTGATAATAAAAACTGAAATTTTTAGTTAGCAAATATCTTCAAATTACTTCTCTCAAAAGTGTCAAAGCCTAAAATTTAATTTGCTGGAATATCTGAGTAGGTAAATGTACATTTGTGTCATGAGATTACTTAAATCTGATACTAGTACTTCTGTTGTTAAATTGGAAATATTTATTGTTTTGTTTTGATAACTCTGATATTTATATTCAAGCACCCTTTATAGAGACTGTTCAGTAAAATACTAGAATGATTTGGTGGAAACACCAGGCAATCTGAAGAACTAATGGAATGTTGTTGGGAAAATGACAGCTAAAGAAACAAATTGGAGCTGTCAGCATGGTGGTAATAATGCAACTGCAAACTAAAATGGAAAAGGTCAGGTAAGAATAACAAATAAGGGCAGAGAATAAGTCTTACTCAGATTTAGATACAATAAAGTGTCACTTAGCACAGCTGGAAACATGCTTTGATGTAAGATTGCAAATACTATAAAGAGAAGAATAAGTGATAAAAATTTACCTGGTCATTGGTGGGAAAAAAATAAAGTCTTTTTTTTTTAAACTAAAAATTTGCTCTAGGTCATCCATAAATGATTTCATAGTGGAAGTAAAATAAAATACAGTTTTAAATACTAAAGGACTTCCAAGAATGAGCAGTATAATAGATGCTAAAGCCATGAATGAAATTACTCAGCAATACTGGAGGAGCCAGATTTTTTCTTTTTCCTTTGTCTTCCTGAGGTAAGGATCCATATGAAACTAAAAGACATAAAGTAAAAAGCCAGCATTCATGGCTAAACACCCTAGAAATCAGACTTATTTAAGCATTAAAAGATATGAATAACAGTGCAGAAATGCAGAGAAAGCTACAAAAGTTAGCATGGACAACAGTGCAGAAAAAAGGGGAGTAATAATGGGATCCAGTGAAGGCACACCACCTCTGCCCAGAGACGGAAGTGCCGCCACCATAGGTGCGGACTCTGGAATATCTGTCCAATTTGCTGACACAGCCTTGCTGAGGACACACGGTGTTGTCCCACTGCTGCTCTGCCTGCCTTGAAAATGATTGCACTGTGTTCTGTGTTTCTGGTTGTTACCGGCTCCCAATTCAAAGTCTGGTTTGCTCACCACTACCTATGAAGTGTGGTGGCCTCTTTTTTCTAACCGAGACTTTATAGGGGAAAAAATGGCTTCTTCTTTTTATGGCTTTTATGGCTTCTTCTTTTCCCACCTCTGGTACCTCCCCTTTCACTGGACAATAAATAAATAAATACATAAACAAATAAATAAAGCAAATATATATATTTTTTAATATTTTATTTATTTATTTGACAGAGATCACAAGTAGGCAGAGAGGCAGAGAAAGAGGAGGAAGCAGGTTCCCCGCGGAGCAGAGAGCCCAATGTGGGGCTCCATCCCAGGACCCTGGGATCATAACCTGAGCCAAAGGAAGAGGCTTTAACCCACCGAGCCACTCAGACATCCCAAATATTTTATTTATTTATTTATTTATTTATTTATCTATCTATCTATCAGAGAGAGAGAGATGGAGAGGGGCACAAGCAGGCAGAGTGGCAGGCAGAGGCAGAGAGAGAAGCATGCTCCCTGCTAAGCAAGGAGCCCAATGTGGAACTTGATCCTAGGACTCTGGTATCATGACCTGAGCCAAAGTCAGCAGCTTTACCAACTGAGCCACCCAGGTGTCCCTAAATAAAACAAATATATCTTAAAAAAATGAACTATTTCTCCTTTTCTTGAAAAATATTTCATTAGTTTAAAATCCTTCAAAATTCTCCATGAATTCAATTACAATAAATAGTTTGGTTTTATAAATCTTCTGTTTTAGCATGTAAGGTCAAGAAAAATTTATCAATGGACAATCAGATTAGCTGGACATTCCTTTGTTTTATAATAACATTGAGGTTATGCTTCAAATCTACAATAGCAAAAAATAAAATGCAATTCAGAAATACTGATAAAGTAGAGAAAACAGAAATACAGCCTTTATTTTCCATAGACGAGAAAACTTGATTAAAAAAAAAGCATGGACCCTAAAAACAAACAAAATAAAACCCAAATACATGGAACACCCTTAAAATTCCAGTCACTAGTATTATTTTTAATATATATAAATGTGAATTCTACAAACCTCTCAACTGGACAATTTTTTTCCCCATTAACATGTCTCTAAAATTATTCTTTATGGTAGCTGTATTTTTTTTTTTTTACTCAAGCATGTTTAAATGAAATAGCAAAATAGAATAAATTATTACTGTATTGGTTAGCTTTGAAGGGATTCATAGCATGCACTCCAAAATATACCACTCTGGCATAGGGTTATTTTGAGCTGAAGACAACTGAGAAAAGAGCTCCAGTATAATTGCTCTGTCCATCCATGTCTGACTGAAAGCAGAAAATAAATTAATTCCCCCTGTGGATGTTTAGCCCCTTCCTCCAACTTCAGTACCAAGAAGGTTTGAAAGCCTTATCCCAGAAATTAGATGGCATGCAGAAAGTCTACAAAATTCTTACAATTCTAGCTGTTCTCCTCATATATTTGCTACCTAGCAGCTCAAAATCCTTTTCCTTTGTCTTGTCACTTCCCTACAAAATTATTGTTCTTTCTTAAGATGTTATGTAAGCCCCAAGTTCTAACAACCCTTTTGAGTATATGAGTTTCTCCCACATACAAGCACATTGTATGTGTTAATAAAGTTGTTTGTTTTTCTTTTTCTTTTTTTTTTTTTAAAGATTTTATTTATTATTTATTTGACAGAGATCACAAGTTACTCGGAGAGGCAGGCAGAGAGAGAGGAAGGGAAGCAGGCTCCCTGGTGAGGAGAGAGCCCTCAGGCCTGGATCCCAGGAACCTGGGCCTCTGCCTTCTGCTCAGAGGCTTTAACCCACAGAGCCACCCAGGCACCCAATGTATTTGTTTTTCTTTTGTTAATCTGTCTTTTGTCAGTTTAATTCACAGGGCCTAGTCCGGAACCTAGGAAGGTACAGGGAGTGGGTTTATCCTGCCCTACAGTTTAAAGATAGATTAGCTATAAAATCATGGAAAGAATGCATTATAAAATGCTTTAAAATAAATAGCATCAAACTGTATAACCTTAGTTTAATCATGTGGAAATATGAGACAAAAACAGAGGCAAGTAATTGGTCAATGCTATTCAGAAGTGTCAAGGTCATAAAAGAAAAAAGGACTGAGAAATGTTTCAGTATAAAGGAAACTAAGAAGATACGACAATTAAAAGCCTTTAGACATAGTGAAAAGATTGTAGGAAGACAAATGAAAAAAATCTGTATATGATGTGTGAATTACTTAATAGTTTATCCATGCTATCTTCCTGGTTTTTATCACCGCACTCTTGTTAAATCAGATGTTAACATTTGGGGGAGCTGAGTAAAGGACATTTGGGAATTCTTTGTACTAATTTTGCAACTTTTCAGTAGATTTGAAACTATTTCAAAATTAAAAGATAAAACAAATTAAAGAATAAATCAATAAAAACAGCATAAATATGTATGATAATTTGCAGTTGTATACCTCTATGAACAATTTGTTTTTTTCTTATAACTAGGTTAAATAAATGAGGAATTTGACTTTACTTGGCAAAAACATTCTGCATATTGATGTAAACTTTATCCTGGTGTCTCAGATTTTCAAAGAACTCCAAATCAGGGGTGGATGCAATTAATGTTTTTTCTACAAATGGACAAATTCAGTTGCATTTGACATGAAATACAGATAAATATATCTGATAATTTTCCATCCATACTTTTATTTTCAGTAAATTTCTTAGTGGCATTCATTATATAAAAGAATGAAAAGCTAATCATGAGCTTTTTATAAAGAAGGCAAAAAATAAAAATATTTCACTTATAGGTCTTCATTTCCCATAAGATAAATTCTAAACCCAAGTAAACAGAAGAGAGGAGAGAACTGAGATTAAAGGATAGGCATTTATGATCTGACCGGAAAGTTTAAGAAGTCTGTACCAATGCAACCATTTCTGAGAATACAAACAACGAGCAAACAAGGGGGCTATTTAAAATGTAAAATTTCTGAAAACTGTATTTTCCCTAGAATGGAAAAAAAAAAAAGTAAGTTTGCTTTCTACTCCTCAATATTTTTGAGTTTGTTCTATCCCATTCTGATATCAACAGTTGAATTCTGTGCCTTTTCCACCATCTTTGATATTGTTTATTAAAAATCTCAGGCATTAAAATTTGATATCTAGTTCACAACTTAGTCATTTCAAATTCTGTCTTCACATGAGCATTATCTCACCTCTTAAAGGTGCTCCCCTGTCTCCTTTACCCTGGGTCAAAGGAAGCCATAGCCAAGGTTATGTAAGTAAAGGGGTCAGTGTGCATTTGCGCTGTGCTCCTTCTCTGATGATTAACCTCACTGACTTATCTTGGTGCCTTTTCTCTTGGGGAGGGCCTCGAATTATTTGTTAAAAACCTACAGATTATCTGGAATAGCTCATGTTTGACAGAAATCCCTCTGTATTGAGGACACCCCTGGGAGAGTCAGCTGCACTTTCTATCTGACACTGTTTGCCAGGGTCATGCTGTCATTCCTTTGATTGCCTCATTTCTTTGTCCCATGCTGTGACAGTCTGGCAAATAGACAGACCCACCGCCATGTAACTTCTGTGACTTCAGGGCCAAAGAATCTTAGTAACCTGTATCATGAAATTTGAGGACATAAAAGAATTGGGGGACAACTGGAGACTGCAACATGCCCTCTTCCACCTAGCCACACCCTCTGCTCGCTCTCTTCTCTTATTTTCTTCTCATTTCCCATCCATACACACAGGGTGTGTATATAAAGATTGCCTTTCACTGAATTCCACCTAGACAGGAAAAGTTAGCAGATCGTCCCTGTTCTTTGGATATAAAATCATCTACTGGGAAAACCTTTTCATTTCCCACACAGCACTAGATCTTGGTTAAAGAACGAAAACTTTTTTTTTTTCTTTTTAATGCTCAATGAATTCCTACTTTGCATTTTATTCTCATGTGTAGAAAAAGAACTATAATAAAGTTGCATGGTTCAATTAATACTTAGTGAAAGTAATTTATTACTTTGAATAGTAGTCTAGTGTTGAGGTAAAATGACAGCACTGGTTCCCCTGTGTATTTTTGAGAAGAATTGTAGATTTATCAGAATATAATTTCCTCTTTCAGCAGCTTTCCTTCATTCCTTTCATTGGTATTCTGATTGGATTCCCTTACTTCTCTTCTCATACAATAACAGGAAATGATCAAGGGAAATCCTATTCTTTGAGGTTCTACATCCTACTCCAGCTTGCTACAATTGAGATTTAAATGGTACAATCTCCTAGTATTACAGAGATGGAGCAGGATTGCTAATAGTTAACCACCCGTTAGTAGGTTTATCTGGCAGGTGTTTGTTTTCACAGAAGCTGAGTTTTATTTAGTCTTGACTCATTGAGCCTGAAATGCTTAGAGACACTTCAAGGAACTTAGCTCCCTGCTGTTCAAATGGCAGAGCTCAGTAAATGAGTTCCTTAGGTAGATGCTAGCATATGCTGTTTTAGATTGCATGATTACATTTTAAAGCCTTAGCCTCACCCCCTTCAAAAATCGCAAGGCTAGGGATGCCTGGGTGGCTCATTTGGTTAAGCAGCTACCTTTGGTTCAGGTCATGATCACAGAGTCCTGGGATCAAGTCCCACATTGGGCTCCTTGCTCGGCAGGGAGCCTGCTTCTCCTTCTGCCTGTGCTTGCTCTCTCGCGCTCTCTCTCTCTGACAAATAAATAAATAAAAAAAAAAATCGCAAGGCTAGGCTTTAAAATGAAAATGAGTAACACTAGTTGACAAGATGGCCTAATAATTTGTGAGTTTTATCATAAAGACATTTAGAAACCTCAACCCTTCCAGATTTTAATATTTAATATCTTAAACTTTTGCTAATATCACCACATTTAGATACATTAGGACATATCAATTTATTCGGAATTAACAGAAACAATTAGATATCATGAAATAACTAATATTTAATATCTGATGGTAACAAATATGACTTCCTTGAGAATGACTGAATTAATATGCATGCTTTAGTAGTGCCTAAATTAAAAAAAGAAAAAAGGTTAAGTAAACAATTAAAATTAACAGAAATATAAACCTTTATGACATGCAAAGGCAGAGAATGGGGAATTACACAAAAACATCCAATTGGAAACATGTCCTTAATAAAAGTCAGAAAAGTAAAATATTTCTTTAAATCATTTTGCCTCATTGAGTAGGGAGGCAGAAGAATGGCTTTACCTAAATAAATAAGTAAAATTATGTGAATTACTTTATAAAGTTTAAAATTGTTTTTTCTAGTCAGCAGTGTTGTGGGATAACTGATATGTAATAAACTGCATACATTTCAAATGTACCATTTGATGTTATGGCATCTGTATGCACCCATGATACCAACATCCTGAACATGTACATCATTCCCCATGTTGCCTCATGCCCTGTGTAACCCCATCATATCTCCATCCCTACCACCCCAACCCCGGGAAACAATCCCTTTTTTTTTTTTTTTTATCTTTAAAGTCATTTTATTAAGTTATTAATTTAGAATTCTTTTTTTTTTTTTTTCAGTGTAACAGAGTTCATAGTTTTACACCACACCCAGTGCTCCATGCAATGCGTGCCCTCCACAATACCCACCACCTGGCTCCCCCAACCTCCCACCCCCCGCCCCTTCAAAACCCTCAGGTTGTTTTTCAGAGTCCATAGTCTCTCATGGTTCATCTCCCACCCAATTTCCCTCAACTCCTTTCTCCTCTCCATCTCCCCATGTCCTCTGTGTTATTTGTTATGCTCCACAAATAAGTGAAACCATATGATAATTGACTCTCTCTGCTTAACAATCCCTTTTTCTATCACTATAAAACAGTTTGCATCTCCTGGAATTTTATGTAAATGGAAGTATACAGTATGTAGTTTTTGGTCTGGATACCATCATTTAAGCACATTTACATTCCACATACTCAATAGCAGTGTTTGACTCTCACCTCTCCAACAACTATTATAGTTATTCTTTTAAATTTTAGTCATTCAAGTAAGTATATTCCAGTATCTCACTGTGGTTTTAACTTGTATTTCCCTAATAACTAGTGTTGTTGAGCCTCTTTTCAAGTGCTTATTTGTCATATTATTTGTCATAATAAATAAGTGCTTATTTGTCATATCTTCTTTAGTGAAATATCTTCAAATAATTTACCAATTTTTAAGTTGGATTTTTTTTTAACTTTATTTTTTTTCAGTGTTCCAAAATTCATTGTTTATGCAGTACATCCAGTGCTCCATGCAATATGTGCCCTCCATAATACCCACCACCAGGCTCACCCAACTCCTCACCTCCCTCCCCTCCAAAACCCTCAGTTTGTTTCTCTCCACAGTCTCTCATGGTTTGTCTCCCCCTCCCATTTTCTTCAACTTACTTCTCCTTTCCATCTCCCAATGTCTTCCATGTTACTCCTTATGCTCCACAAGTAAGTGAAACCATAATATAATTGACTCTCTCTGCTTGACTTATTTCATTCAGCATAATCTCCTCCAGTCCTGTCCATATTGATACAAAGTTGGGTATTCATCCTTTCTGATGGAGGCATAATATCCCATTGTATATATAGACCATATCTTCTTTATCCATTCGTCTATTGAAGGGCATCTTGATTCTTTCCACAGTTTGGCAACTGTTGGCATTGCTGCTATGAATATTGGGGTACAGATAGCCTTTCTTTTCACTACATCTGTATCTTTGGGGTAAATACCCTGTAATGCAATTGCAGGGCCATAGGGTAGCTCTATTTTTAATTTTTTGAGGAATTTCCACACTGTTTTCCAAAGTGGCTGCACCAACTTGCATTCCCATCAACAATGTAAGAGGGTTCCCCTTTTTCCACATCCTCTCCGACACTTGTTGTTTCCTGTCTTGTTATTTTGGCCATTCTAACTGGTGTAAGGTGTATCTCAATGTGGTTTTGATTTGAATCACCCTGATAGCTAACTATGATGAACATTTTTTCACGTGTCTATTAGCCATTTGTATGTCTTCTTTGGAGAAGTGTCTGCTCATGTCTTCTGCCGATTTTTTGATGTGATTATCTGTTTTGTGTGTGTTCAGTTTGAGGAGTTCTTTATGGATCTTGGAGAGCAGCCCTTTGTCTGTAGTGTCATTGTGAATATCTTCTCCCACTCCGTGAGTTGCCTCTTTGTTTTGTTGACTATTTCCTTTGCTGTGTGGTAGCTTTTGATCTTGATGAAGTCCCAAAAGTTCATTTTCGCTCTTGTTTCCTTTGCCTTTGGAGACATATATTGAAAGAAGTCACTATGGCTGATGTCGAAGAGGTTACTGCCATATTGTCCTCTAGGATTTTATAGATTCCTGCCTCACGTTGAGGCCTTTTATCCATTTCGAGTTTATCTTTGTGCATGATGTAAGAGAATGGTTGAGTTTCATTCTTCTACACATAGCTGTCCAATGTTTCCAGCACCATTTATTTTTTTATTATTGAGCTTTGAGGGTTCTTTCTATACTCTGGATGTAAGTTTTTTACTAGATTTATGATTGCACTTTGGTTTTCTTGTTTGTTTTTGTTTTGTTTTGATTTATACTCTGTGGCTTATGTTTCATTCCCTTAACAGCATCTGTACAAGAAAAGAAGTTGTTAATTTTGATGAAGTACAATATTTTAATTTTTTATTTGACTAATTCAATCTGTGGTCACAAAGGTCACTCCTATGTACCTACAAAAGTTTTAGAAGCCTAGAAATTTTACATTTTCATTAATTCCCATGATCCATTTTGAATTAAAAATTTTTATATTGTTGGAGGCATAGAACAAAGTTTATTTATTTCATACTTGGCATAAGAATATCCAATAGCACAATCTCTGTCTTTTAATAGGAGTATTTGGTAATTTATATTTAATGTGATTATTGATAAGATTAGGTATAATTCTATCATCTTACTGTCTGTTTTCTGTTTATTCTCACTCTTTGCTTTCTTTTTCCTTTTACTTCCTTCCTTTTTTAGAGGATTAATTGAATAAATTGTACGTAGTTAACCTTTGAAAAAGGCACAGATTGGGAGGCTGACTATATGCATAGATGAAAATCTGTGTATAACCTTTGATTCCTCAAAAGCTTAATTACTAATAGCCTACTGTTGATTGGAATCCTTACCAATAACATAGTTTATTAACACATTTTGTATATGCATTATATACTGTATACTTAGAATAGCCAGAGAAAATAAAATGTTAAGAAAATTTTAAGGAAGAGAAAATAAACTTACAGTAATGTACTGTATTTATTTTTAAAAATCCACTTATAAGTAGACCTATATAATTCAAACTTTTGTTATTCAACAGTCAGTTGCAATTCTGTTTTGCTTCCTTTGCTGGCTTACCAACTATAACTTTTTGTGTTGTTATAGTAGTGATTGCTTTATTATTTATACTATACATCTTTATCTATAATCCACTTTCAAGGGTTATCTTAACACTATAGCTTAATAACTCATACTTAAATAAACTTATACTGGTATACTTCCATATCTCCCCACCCAATCTTTGTGGTCCTGTCATATAATTCACACAATATATTACTATTACTGTGTTTAAATAGTGATTATCTTTTGAAGATATTTAAATAGTAAGAAAAAATATATATTTAATAAATTTGCATGTTCCTGAGAGAATTTCTTTAAGATCTTAGGGTATAGATTCGATCATGATGTATTGCTCCATCTTTTGAATGGCTTTTTAACAAATCATTGTTTTACCTCCTTTTTGAAAGATATTTTTCTCAGTACAAAATGCTATTTGATAGTTTGTTCCCCCAATACTTTAAACTATTGGTATAAATACTATAAAGTCTTAGTATAAATAAAAGTATTGGTATAAATACTATAAAGTATAAACAAACTTTAAAGAGGTTGTTCTCCTCTTCATTTGCTTGCTTCCAGTGAAAAATTTGTTATCATCTCTATCTTTGTTTCTTTGTGTTTTTGTCTTTGGATGCTTTTAATATCTCTTTATCACAGATCTTGGGTCATTACCTTTTCTTAATATTTCTCTTTGCTTGAATTTTGGCCTTCTTGAGCCTCTACATTTATACTTTATGCCATATCTATAATTATTCCAGCTATATTATTTTTAAAATGCACTCCTTCTACTACAATGATTGGTCATTGTAGGATGTTAAGAGATCAAATCATTTAATCAAGAGTTTTATGGCCTGGCAAGAAGTGTAACATGAGATAAATAAATAATATATCTCCTGATTAACTGAAATAAGGAAAGATGTGTTGAATGTAGTTGTAAAGGTTATAGTGAAGTAAATTAGAGAAATAAACTACTTCGAGTTATACTGAATTTCAAAGTCTATATTCATATATATATTTATTTAGTATATATACTAAATATACATACTAAATATTTATTTAAATAAATATTTATAAATATATATTTATTTACTTAGTATATATAAATATTTATGTATATAGTGTATATGTGTATATAGTGTATAGTGAATATATATATATATATATATACACTAAAACCACAATTGACTCAAGATACTTAAAAAGAATTCTATTGCTTCATGGGATATAGTCTGTAAAAAGGAAAAATGAAGGGCAGTTTGGACAGGGGGATGAAAGTAGGTGAAAAACTTTATGGCATACTTAACTCTTATTCCCATATACTTGTTGAATCCATTAGAAAATTCTTTTGATCCTATATTAGATATAAGCAGATTCCAACCACTTGGATCTATAGTTTTACAAATTATCTCCCTGCTTTTGCCCTTACTTCAGTCTCTAGATTAGCATAGCAGCTTGACTTATTTTAAAATTCCAAGCTAGATATCACTTTCTTCTAATCAACCCACAATTCATTTAGTGTGAAAGTTAACATTTTTTATAATGGCCTATAAGACAGGCCTTAAAAATTAAGTAAGTTATAGATCTAATTATCCATTACCTCTTTTACATTTTATTTCACAGCTCCCCTTTTCACTTTCTCTGCTCCTAGCACACCTGCGTCCTTAAAATCACTTATAAATATCCTTGCCCAAATGCACCCTTTGCGATAGGTCTATGCTGCCATCCTACTTAAAATTTCTCTAAAATGTCTCTATTGTTTCTAAAGAATATATAAATACACAACTTTCTAACCTAATATATGTATTGGTTCTTCCATCAGCAAAAGGACTGTCTTTTCTGTTTGTTCACTGATACTTTATTATAGTAGGCATTGAATACTTGGAAAAATAAAGAATATAATCTCTAGAATGCCCATCTGTAATATAGGCTTTCCATCCTAAGATCCTTTCAGACATGCTTTTTGCCTGTCATCAGAAAAAATAAAATCTTGGGTAATAAAAAATAAAAGGGAAGAATAAAAAGAGAAAGTATACAGTAATAAGAACTTTTATAAGAGAAAATATAAAATAGAATAATGTAGAGAAAGTTCATAATTGAATTATAAAAAATTTGATACATGTGATGAATCTAATATTCAATATAGAATGAATGAAATATGTAAAATATAGTAAAATATAATGAGTATAAGAATAAACTTAAAATCTGAAAGAAAAGCTAATATGCACTAAGAGACTGAGTATTTTTTGAGACCAAGACTATTAGTACCTTAAAAATATATAAAATTAAGGAACATAACTTAATAATTTTGTTAAAAATAAGGATTTAAAGCAACAACAATAAAATAAATAAAACCAAATAAAAATTGTTTGAGTTTAAAAAAAAATTATTAGAGTTTAATAGCCCAGATTTTGGAATCAGAGACATTGTTTTAAATTCCAGGATTTTAAGTCCCCAAGCAATAGACCTAATTTTTTAAGCCTTGGGTTCTCACACGCAAAATAGAAATACTAATTTCTAACTCAGACATTGTTAGGATTAAGTAAGATAACGTATCTTACAGATATAGCACAGGATTTGGCATGTAGTAAGTTGTCAACAAATGGCATCCACCACCGCAAGTGAAGGATAGATTGTAGATGCCAATACATCAGTTCTGACACAAAGACAACGATGAAAGTCTGTTAATACGTTAAACCATATGAACAGTGCTTGTAAATTTATGCAGTAAATGTGTGTGTGTATGTATGCATTTTTAAAATATAAATATATATATTTAAAACTTAAAAATAAAAGTCAAATATTAGCAATCACAGACTAGGACCACTAAAAGCTTGAAAAAAAATATATATATGGTAAAATGGAACCTGCTTCTTATCTCCTGTGCCAAAGGGATTCACATCATCAACTGCTACTAGAAAATCTAATGTCAACATTCAACTTTAGCACTTTTCTCTACTATTAACAGAGAACATTCTTCATGCCTCTAGCCAGCTCCTTCCAAGGGACAGAGATGCTCTCATTTTGGGTTCCCCATTGTGTCCAATTGCTGGAGCAGTCCTTTATTTCTTGCCTTTAAATATCCTTATGTGGCTGGTCACTACAGATTGTTTCCTGGGAGGACTATCATTGCATCCAACAATCCTCTAGTAGTCCTTAGCCCTCTCTGAAAGTCAAAACTGTCTAGGAGCTTTATCACTCAATCAATCAGACAAGCAAAACAAGCCACAGATTGCCAGGCTATACCAGAGGTCAATTACATCAGAATCCCTTTGAATGGAGCCAGAGCAATGATAACTTCTCAGCTCTTTTTCAACCTGCATTGAGAATAATTGCTTTGTGTTATGTATGAATAATCTTTGTGGCCTTTTAACACTTGACTTTAGAAGAGGTTAACCATTTCTGTTTCCCTTTATCTTTCCTCTCGGGGTTTCTTTGCCCAAATTTGTACAAAGTTTCTGTTTTTTAAAGTATAGTAGAAAATATTCACAGCTCAATTCACACCTCAAAAACCCCAGCAGAGCAAATCTAATCTACCACCCATGCTGTCTCTTTCTTCCTCAAAAAGGCAGAAAGAGCAATCACAAAATAGCTCCAAAATACTGTGCCTTTGTTGAACTTTTCATTCCTCCCCCTGCATTCCTGTGACCTTTGTTCCTTGATTTCCAGTAATAATTTTATTCAAAACACTCACCATATGAATTTAATATATGAAAAGAATGTATTTCAGTAGTCCATGTGGACTCCGTAAAAATATTTTGGGGTGGAGGAGGAACAGTTTCTTTGTGGATATTCATGTCAGTCACAGAAAATATGGCAAAACAGCTGTTTGCTAAACCACTCAAATCCTATCAAGACTTAAATATTTATGTGCATATGTATATATATGTGGAACTCAAATTAAATATGGCAACTACTGATCTAACCACAGCTCTAGAGAATCAGGCACAATAAATGAACTGCACAATTTCAACATGTTTTTAAAACTCAAGCTTTTTTAAAGCATAATTTCTCAACAGAAAAAGTACAGAGCTGGTTAGTTTTAAATAGTGGTAGAACAGTCTCAATTCACCTGCTCTAGGATTTACCTTCTGAATCTTGGTATCCTGGTATCCTTGGTATCTCTTGTATTCATCTCACAGTCCTCCCTAAAGCTACTATAAGGTATATTTGTAGTTTGCAAGCCCAAGTCTTTGTGTAGTGGTTTCTAGTCTTGACTTCATATTAAATCATGTGAGGTATTTTAAAAAGAATGTTTAATAAATTAAACGAGAAATTAAACACTGGGAACAGAGCATCAGCATTTAATGCTTATTTTCTTTTTTTTTTTTTTTTTTTAGTTTTTTGTTTTTCTAAGCTACTTCTACCATTCAAATGCATCTCCAGGACAAAGTCATTTAAAGTAGTTAAATTATAATGAATGAGGTATGTATTTCAAGATACACATTTTTTTCTTTTTCTTTTCCTTTCCTATTTTTCTTTTTCTTATTTTCATATAAGCAACTCACACAAGTTCTTGCCCAAGTCATTGCAAAGATTTGAATGCTGAAAGAGACCATCTCAAATATTTTCTTAGTGGAGGTTAGGGAATCACAAATAAGTCCCGTAATTATAGCCCAGCTTGCCTGGATACACAAAGCTGAAATCATCTTTTTCTGATGATTTCTAGAAAAAGTAGCAATTATGAAGGAAACATCAGTAACGCTGAACAGCTCTAACTAACAGCACTGCTAGAAAAACCAGCTTGATTTCAATTCTCATTGCAAAGTTTGGTCAGGAAGTATAGGGTTACAAGAGGTATGCCATAGATTTCTTCAAAAGATTAAGATAAAACTGGTACTGCTCTAACTGGGATTCAAAGTAATAAAAATACTTTAAAATGCTTCAAGTTTACAGTTAAAAAGAAGAAAAAAAGCTAAGAGGCCAACTAAGTAACCCATCCCATGTATTTTATGCTCTTGTCTATTTCTAAAAATAAGTCTTTAGAAAAATTATTTCAAAGTAAATAAAGAAGGTGCTTTAGGAACAAACCATTTAGAGCTAATATTTTCTCAGTACATGTGCAATTTATTTAAACTTAAATTTTGTTATATATACTTTACAACTGTTCTGCAAATACTGCATACAACTGCACATTTAAATATTCTGGCTGTATTATATGTCAGGAAAGGAGTATAAATAGCTTATGAAACTTATTAAGAAAGGGATTACTGCTCACAGGTTGGCTTCTCTGATAATACCTTAACAAAAGACAGTTGATATATGGATCCAATCTATATTGGTTGTTATTGTGTCATGGACCACAATAGGGGGAATGCAATTCTATGATAAACTGATTAATCACATTCAACTTGTTTATAGGTTGGGACTTGAAGAAGGTATATGATTTCTTCTTCAGTAGACAGTCACTGAAATTTTATTTTATTCAGTAGGAATATTCATTGTTCTCACTTAAAGGCTATTACTTAAACATAATATACACAAAGAAAAATTACATAAAGCATAACTGCATAGCTAAATACATATTGTTTTGAAAACTAAATATGCCTTTGTATTCAGCATCCTGATCAAGACATTAGTTGCAACCCAAAAGCCCTGCTCAGGCCCTCTTTTAATATCCTCTCCCCTCCATCATCCTTAGAATAACCTAATTATACTAACTTTTAAAAGAATGGACTAGTTTCATCTGCTTTTTTGTGTGTTAAAAACGAACTGTTAAAAAGTGTTGTAATTATTTGTTTTCTCTTGATCAACATTGTTTGTGAGAGTCACCATATTTATTGCCTATAACTGAAGACTTCAAATTCTCATTGCTCTATTCAATTGAGTGAATTACCATGATTTCCATATTTTACTATATTTATCCATTTTAGTGTGGATGGATGTTGCATCGTTTTTAAAAAGTAAATTAAATCAAATCAGCATTGATACTCAACATTATAATAAATCAGTACTGATATTAAGTTGTTGGTGATTTTACAGTAGCCAAGAAGGGCTATTGAAAGCTGGATCTCAGTAAGGTTTCTAATATAAGACCCACCTTTCAAATCAGTAGTAAAAAATAGCATAGATTAAGAAAAAATCTGAGGAAATATATTCGTTAATTAAGTATGTATATATGTGTGTATAGCCAAAGACAGTTGAGAGGGAACAAATATACTTATAAACTAGAATATACCTATTAAACATTCAAGATACATCTTGGAGATGCTGTCATATAGAATAAAGGTAGAGAAAAACTTACTGCAAGTTAAGCAGATAACTGAAGTATCTTCTCTACAGAGAAAAGAAAATTCTCCCTTTCACTTGCTGTGAATGAAATGGATATTTGGGTTGACAGAATGACAAGTTGTGAGCCCAGGGCCAAGTATGCCACCTTGAATCATTCAGTTAGAAGTTTTGGGTGCTCAATATAACTTAAGACTTAAGACACAAGCCAAATTCAGAGTTTTTCTAGGTAGGTCGAGGTTGGGGTCTACACATTGGAAAGGCAGAGAAATTATGTCTTAGTGCAAGTAGACTGGAAGGCTGTGTTGCCATTTGTCAAACTAAAATAGAGGTGGGAGAGGTGGGAAAGAAATTCAAATATATTAACTAGAATTGGAATCCAGAAGAGAGTCAAAAAAAATTTTCAGAGGACAGAGAAATATCAAGTCAAATCTGGGAGTTAAAAATCAATCACTAGGGAACACACATAGGATAGAGTTCCCAGGGTAGTAAGAAATGGTCACATTAAGAGTTGAACTACAGGTATAGTACTTGATTCTAGAATAGTTTTTCTGTTTGCTATTTTGGCTTTAAAACACCTTCCTGGAATGAGGAGACAAGATAAAGGGATTTTTGACATTTATCTTAGTTGGCCCATCAAATCTGAACAAGGCAAGTGATTTTTCCAGAAAGCTAAAATTTTGTAAAATTTGATTTTAACCTGCTTGTGCTTAGTTTCTTCTGAGACACTGTATTTTCCTTGAGAATGAGGAAATGATGGTTTAAGCTAGTCAACCTCCCAAGATACCCAGTAAACCCAAGTGAAAGTAACGTATACTTTCTTCCCTACTTCTGTATCCTGTGTCCCCTTCTTCTCTAGAATATGGTAGAAAGTGTTGGAAAGGAGCAAGTAACACTTACTTAACTGATGCTGCTGCAGTCCTCTTTTGGTTTCATGCCTAGTCACTTGGTGATTTCTGATTTTTAGCATTTCTGGATGCTTCTATACATACTTTAAAGTGACATTTAAGTATAAATAAAAATATAAATACATAACACTGTGTATAAGTAACAGCATATAAATATAACACTTAAAAATGCATATTTCATATTTCAGTCCTCTGGCACTCAGTGTCATTAATTTCCTAGTAGTTCTCTTATATACAGATACACCTAAATTTATTTTATAATCTAAGTCATTAGCCTAGACAGCCATATTTACCAGAAGTCTGGATTATATATTTGAACATAGTTTTTATTTCACTTACATTTTCTCCATCTGGAACAAGGTTAACTAGTTTTCTTTAAATTCTGTAATTTTAAAATCTTTTTCTTCTACATTCATTATAAATTACATTTTGATTCTTTTGTCCCTAATCTGGCTCTAAAAATCTCATTTTATTATATTATTAGCTTATTCTGTGCTCTTATTTTTTTAGAATCATTGTGTTTATTAAATTCTCTAAAGTATGAAATGTTCTTGGATTTGTTTTTCTTTTAGAATTAGGTTTTATTTCTTATCAGATTCTTAATCTTTTTATTCTCTTTTTTCATTGTAGTATATATTTGCCTATTTGATATTCTGTGCTACTGCTAACAGTATTCCCGTTTTTGGCATTTTGTTTATATTTAACTTGAAAGTTTGTGTCCAAGCACTTTATTTGCTTTGATCAAGTGTTGAGTACCTTCTTGTCTCTTTCCACCACATCTGAGGGCTGTTACTTTCCTCTACTGGGCTACAGCCTGAGATCTGTGCTTTATGAGTCCCATTTATTTTATAGCAGCTAGGGCTAATTAGTCAAGAGGAAGAAGAAACTTCTGGTGGCATTGTATTCAACCTTTTTCATAAAATCCGGGGTCTGTTATTTTTTTCAGAGCTTTTGTTTATTATTCATATCAGGGTATATTCCAAAGTGGGTGGTATGTTCTGTTCTGGTGCCAGGGTGACCTCAGCCTTCAGATAATTAACCAATTTATTTTGAGCACTAATTGTGAGCTAACATGCTTTCCCCCTGCTCTGCTAAATCCAGTAATGCAAGTGATAATAAACTGGAATGTTTATTCTCAAGAACTTTAGATCGAATTTTCTCCATGTTGGCTCTTCATTCTCTCAGTCTACTTCTTTCCAGTTTAAGGTTAATGTGGAAGAATATTAAGGGTTTTCTTCTACTCACCTGCTTTTGCTTTACAGACTCTATGATCGGGAAATGGCTGCCAGTTTAGGAGCTACTCAATGTAAAGTCACCAGAGAAGATGTGCTACTCGACATATTCTCATCGCTTCACACTTAAAGTTACTAATCAAAAGTGAGCACTTAAAACCACTTAGACATCCATTTACGTATACTTCATCAATTTTCTTTTCCATTGCCCACATTTACTACTTCAAGTATTCACCACCATTTCAAGCTTACAACCCGTAATTACCACTCCTGAGAAGATGGACCCACCTTTTATTTTACAGAAAATAATCAAAGCCATCAGAATACCTTTAACTTCTAAGTAGCTTATTTGTATCTCTCATATGCTTTCCTCCTATACTCCTTCTGCCAATAGAAGAGCTAATTATCCCTTTGTTTAGAGCCTCTTCTTCACCCACAGTCTGGCGTCTCTATCTCTTTACTTATTCAAGGAACCTGAATGCAAAACATGTGTGCATGCATGCGTGTGTGTGTGTGTGTGTGTGTGCATTCCACCTTCATCTCATTCTCCAATTTTAGTCACTTTGTTGAATCAATATTAAAATAATTTAGTAATTCTTATCTTTAAATGTCAGAATAGCTAAATTTAACAACAAAAGAAACAATAGATGTTGGCAAGGATTCGGAGAAAGGGGAATCCTCTTGCACTGTTGGTGGTAATACAAACCGGTGCAGCCACTCTGCAAAATGGTATTGTGGTACCTCAAAAAATTAAAAATAGAACTACTCTATGATTCAGCAATTGCACTACTAAGTATTTACCAAAAGGATATAAAAATACCGATCAGAAGAAATACATGCACCCCAATGTTTATAACAGCACTATCAACAACAGTCAAATAATTCAAAGAGCCCAAATGGCCAATGACTGATGAATGGATAAAGAAGATGTGGTACACACGCACACACACAGACACAACTGAATATTACTCGGCCATAAAAAAGAATGAAATCTTGCCAATTGCAATGATATGGATGGAGCTAGACAGTATTATGCTAAGAGGTCATCAGAGAAAGACACATACCATATGATTTCATTCATGTGAAATTTAAGATACAAAAACATAGGGGCAAAAAAAGAAAGGCAAATTATAAAACAAACTTAACTAAAGAGAACAAACATGGCTGCTTAAGAGGAGGTAGGCGGGGGTTGGGCTAAATGGGTGAAGGCAGGCACTTTTTGTGATGAGCACTGGGTGTTGAATGTAACTGATGAATCAGCAAATCCTACACACAAAACTAATACTACACCGTATGTTAACTAACTGTAATTTAAATAAAAACTTGGAAGAAAAAAAAATAAGGGGTATGGCCAGGAATTCCCTTCTCTCCATTTGTGCAGAGTCAAACTTTTAACAGATAGTTGTCTAAACTTTTAGCTTTTATGTCCTCACTTATAGTTCCCAATCAGCAAAGGATCCCATGTACCACTTCCCTGGAAATGCTGTCACAGAGCAAACTAATTACTTCTTCCATACCCCTTCATTCAATAAATCACTAAGTAGTTTTAATGCAATGTCATAAATATTTCTGAAATTCATCTCCCACCATCTTCATCTGGGTTACAATTAGTTTCACTCAGAAAATTACCACAGCTGCACTCTTTTTATCATTAGGGTAACTCACTTTCAAACTGTTACCCACAAGGTAATGAAAGTGGACTTCCAATAATGCAAATCTAATAGGTCTCCCCTTTTTCAGGATTGATTCATTCCCTATTTTTCTTAAAATAAAGTTATCAACCCTTAGGCATGTTAAACAAGGTCCTGCAAGATCTGTCTTTCTGACATCTCTAGCCTTAACTCGTCCCTTCCCTTTTGCACACTATGCATTAGGTGCAATAAATATTTTCAGCACTTTTTATTTTTTTAACATTTGATTTATTTAATTATTTGACAGTGAGAGAGAGAGCACAAACAGGGGATAGCAGCAGGCAGAGGTAGAGAGAGAAGCAGGCTCCCTGCCAAGCAGGAAGCCTGAGATGGGGCTCGATCCCAGGACTCTGGGATCATGACCTGAGTCAAAGGCAGACACTTAACCAACTGAGCCATCCAGGCACCCCTCAGCACTTTTTAAATACAGTGTATGTTATTACCATTAAAGCTCACTCCTCCCTTTCCTCTTCTAGTATGAAAGTGCCTATTGACTGCCTCCACTCTTTAATAAATGTGAGTTAATATCCTATCCTAAAAGCATTCTTCCTTGATTATTAAAACTATTTTGCTCTGTGTTCAAAGATTCATATATTTTTCCCTCATAACTTTAATTACATTTTATTGTCATTTTTTAATGTCCATTTTTCCTATGAATTATAAACTCTTCAGAAGCGAAAGTGATACTATTTTTTCTCTATTATATCCCAACAGCTACTTCAGTTACTGAAATCTAAAAATACATTGTACTGCAGCCTCCCAGGATTCCTTCTCCAGGCAGCTTTTCTCAGTAGAGCCTGGAAACCCCTTGCATCAGAATCAAATAAGATACTTGTCAAAACTCAGAATCCCTGACCTCACTGTCTTTCAAATCAGACTCTCTGAAAAGGATCCTCGAATCTGAATTAAAAAAAAAATCCTTGGATGATCATTACATACTCTAGTATTAGACCAACAAAACAAAACAAAACAAAACAACCCCCCCCCAAAAAAAAAACAAAAAAAAAAGAGAGAGAGAAGATTATTTAATTTTCTGACCTTAAGTTAAGAATTATAGGAAAAACAAATGGCTTCCATTTAGTTTGAAAAGAAATGGTATCCTCAAAATGACCAGGATTGTGGAAACTTTTTGAAGAGTCATTTAAGGGTAAAACGAGGATTACAGGGAATTCTTAAAGAGTGAAACAGCATTACAAAGAGTAGACTGAAGAAAGATGAGAATACAAGGAAGTGGAAGAATGAGTCAGAGGAGAAGAAGTAAGAGTAAGAGCAACTGTAGAGCATTAGGAATATTTCATCCTAAGTGTTCTCTGTTTCACTTTCCCAATTTCAAATATATATATTATTAAAATTAAAATATTATTATTAACTATATTATATAGTACTACATAAATATAATATATATACATATGTGTGTGTGTGTGTGTGTGTGTATGTATATAATCTCATTTCCTTGGAATTACATTGCTTTAGGTTTTAACTGGCCCCTGGCTAGCTTACTTGAATTTAGGCACTTATAATTTATAAATCTAAATGAGCTAATAATTCTTTACATCATATTTGCATTTTACTAATAATCAATATTCATCCCAAATATATGTGCTGTGTAAGTTTTTCCAAAGGTCTACAATCCAAAGGCACTGGGAACAGAATTGTTTTTCATGGTCTTTCTTATTTCACACCACAGGCAGCAGTCTTTTGTGCCTACACCTAAGACTGACCTTGCATAGAGGAAACATAAAATGAAGTGACTTTTAAGGAAGGCAGTTTTTCCCAATCAGCATAGCTTCTAAAGATCAGTATTTAAGAAGTGCCCACTAATTTCCTCAGGTCATTTCACTAAGTCAGTTCCATATTTTAACATGGCATAATCACTAAATAACGGTTTTATTCTTCTCTGTCTTCATGAAAACAGGGTAAGAGGAAGTGAGCACTGAATTTTCTAAAGGGAGATACAGCATTATACTTGAAGCTTGAATAATATGCTACTGTATTCAATCAGTTCCCAGAACATCAAATGAGACCAAAGTAGAGTAGGGGGGGGCGGGGCGGGCAGAGCTCTCTCCACAGTGGTGACTGGAGCGCAGAGGGAAAACCAAACTGACTCGTGCTTTGAGCCACATGATGAGTACCTGAGGTGAGAACCTCTGCATGGTATTTATTTTCCATCCTTCATGACAATCTTAAAAATTTTCCAGTTCATGTTCTCCTCAGGACATTTGTAGGTACTGAAATTACTGCAATAGGAAGTTTTCACTATTCTCAAGAAACAAATCTTTAACTACAGAGAATACTGGCCGGTTATTAATATGAGCGTAACAATGCAATCAGAATAACTCAAAAAGAAATCTAAAAGTGAGAAATAAAATGATTGGATTTACATGACCTTTTCTTTGAATAATCATAGGGAAATGTTTGTGAGAGTGTCTGTATGTAATTCTAACACCTATGCAAATTCACAAGTATAGAAAGATAATTTTAAACTCTTCTCTGAATTCTTCAAAGTTTTAAAAGCTTTATGTATTCCTGTATCGTTTGTTTGTTTATATTTGCAGTTACACAGGTTTTATAAAATGTAGGCCAAAATTTTGACCTGAATTTTCTAGCAAAGCACCCTTAACATTCAAGTTACTTTTTATCAAAATTACTACACACACCTACCCTCTATCTACCTATCTACTATCCACCTTTCTTTCTACACATACACATACATATACACAAGCATACAAGCATCTTGAATTCCCAGCACCAAATGTATAATGCTGTAACGTTTTGATGTTTGAACTTTCAGTTTTTTTTGTAAGATGTTTTTCATCCTTCAAACTTGTGATTGCATTTTAACTGTTTAGAAACTTGCTATAAAATATTCATTTCCAAATTTTATATATTTTAAAAATCACCTTCAAAGTCTATTCCATATTACAATTTATGTAATCAATCCCTTTATATTAGAAAATTTTATTTTTCTTGGTTTCTACACACCTTGCAATAATATATGTATATAGATATGTATATTTATTTATACACACACACACACACATATATATATATATATATATATATATATATATATGTATACATTTGGGGACAGGTTTTCAATCATTTTTTAGAATAATTCATTGGAAGCTGTTTGACATATATGCTAAATTGTCCCTTAAAATGTAACTTCAGTTTGTATCCTCAGGAGCATTGTATATTTCCTTCTAGGCACTGGAAATTAGTCAAAAATATACACACACAAATCTTGCTACATTGCTGAAATTTTGTTTTTCTGTAAAATCACTATTTTAATTTTTGTATCTTTACACACTGGTGATATAAACCATCTCATTTTTCTCTTTATTTCTATTATTTATGTGAAATACACAGTAAAAATTTCCACCATTATTTACTTAGCAGTCTCCAGATATTCACTCCAATTCCTTGTTGCCTTTGAGTGTAATTATTTCCTAAACATAATTTTTCTATTTTATGTAAACTAATCCTTGGCTCTTTCCCCCTCCTTTGGTTGATCTTTAAAATGTCCTTTTCTCCGGGAAACTGCATTGATATTAAATAAGTAACTAATAACTCAATGTCTTCTGCTAATTCTATTATTTATGATTTCATGCAGCGCATGAGTTGTGAGAGAATACAGTTAGAAATGCTATTATCTGAAAGTACTTATAGATAAACACTGATCACCATTGATGTTAGCATAATCCTCTCTAATGGTATAGATTCAGATATTTACAGAAATGTCAAACACTTGTCAGGGAGGGGAGCACACAGCAACCAAAGAAGTTAGATTTCAGGGAAGGTCAATACAACTCAGAATATATGTCTTCATCTAAAAAAACAAGTCATTTAGACATGGCAAAGGATTTAGGATCCAAATGGGTTGGTAATTCTAAATTACAGTATGGAAGCAATCATGTAACTTATCTTTTCTCATGTTATTTTGGTAAAGGTATGCACCAGGCAAAAAAATACCAGGATTTACAAATGGACTCAGTATAGAATTAGGAATCCAAGTACTAGATTATGGTAGCCAAGAATAGGTATTGTTCTCTTTTCAATATTAAAAGAAGTAGCTAAACTATCCCAGAATTTATTGGACAACGGTGGAGATCTGACATACGTTCACTTAGACTAGGTGATGGTTCTGGCTATGGCAAATCAGAATTTCACATTATTTTTTATTATAATCATGTGGGTGAGAAGTCTCAAAATTATAGTATTACTTGTGCTTAGTTCCAGTGAAGATTTATTGGTCAATATAAGAGTTATTCTGAGGTTATTTCTAGAAATAGGAACTTCCTTTCCAAATTAGATAGACTGAGACTCCAAATGAATTCATAAAGATGAATTCAATACCATTCAAACAGATAAACATAGGGGAAGAGGGGGGAGAAGGGAGAGAGAGAGAGGGAGGCAAACCATAAGAGACTCTTACTGATAGAGAGCAAACTGAGGGTTGCTGGAGGGGAGCTGGGCTAAATGGGTGATGGTTTTTTTTTTGTTGTTGTTGTTGTTGTTGTTAAAGATTTTATTTATTTGACAGAGAGAGAGAGAGCACAAGTAGGCAGAGAGGCAGGCAGATAGGGAGAAGCAGACTCCCTACTGAGCAGAGAGCCCGATGCGGGGCTTGATCCCAGGACCCCAAGATCATGACCTGAGCCGAAGGCAGAGGCTTAACCGCTGAGCCACCCAGGTTGGGTGATGGGTTTTAAGGAGGGCACTTGTAATGAGCACCGGGTGTTATATTTAAGTGATGAATCACTAAATTCTACTCCTGAAATCAATATTATACTATATGTTAATTAACTAGAACTTAAAACTTGAAGCAAACAAAAAAATACCATTCAGGTAACATATATTTAAATAATACATATATTTTTAAAAACTACATTTCAGACTAGGGGCGCCTGGGTGGCGCAGTGGGTTAAAGCCTCTGCCTTCGGCTCAGGTCATGATCCCAGGGTTCTCGGATCGAGCCCCGCGTCGGGCTCTCTGCTCAGCAAAGAGTCTGCTTTCCTTCCTCTCTGTCTGCCTGCCTCTCTGCCTAGTTGTAATCTCTGTCTGTCAAATAAATAAATAAAATCTTAAAAAAACAAAACAAAACTACATTTCAGACTAAGAGTGGAATTAAGAAAGGTGGTTCACCAAAAGTAAAGCCTGAGTTTCCCAGAAGATAGTGTTTTTGAGTGGTCTGGAATACAAATAGGAAGAGGATTGAACTTTGTTCACTGGATTTGACAGTTCCTTTTTTTGTTTGTTTTTTTTTAAAGATTTTATTTATTTATTTGAGAGAGATGCAGTGAGAGAGCATGAGCGAGGAGAAGGTCAGAGGGAGAAGCATACTCCCCCGTGGAGCTGGGAGCCTGATGCGGATGAGACCCGGGTCTCCGGGATCATGACCTGCGCCGAAGGCAGTCGTCCAACCAACTGAGCCACCCAGGCGTCCCTGGATTTGACAGTTCTTAAGCAAGACCTAAGTGCATTGTCCCAGTAGACTGTGCACATGAGAGATGGTGAAAACATACGGAACATAAATGCACATGTCTTTTATAGGGAAATTAAAAAGAATGTTAGGGCTGAGAGCTGATGACAACAAGGTGAAAAAGAATCAAGGAGAGTGTTACCTGTCTCTGAATGCAACTATATTAGTGAGGTATCACTTTTATTAGCTCATCTGTACTTTGCTTCACCTCTACTCAACTGTCTTCCATCATTTCCCTTGTCCCCATGCCCTGTTGTGAAAACTCCAAAGATGCTTATATTCGTCAGGATTCTCTAGAAAAACTGAACCAAAAGGGTGTGTGTGTGTGTGTGTGTGTGTGTCTGTAGGGAGAGAAAGAAAAAAAAAAGCATAAAGAACTGGCTTATGTGATTATAAAAGCAGACAAATCCTAAAACCTGCAACAGACAATCTGAAAAACCAAAAGAGCTGATGGTATAGTTACAGTCCAAAGGCCAACAGGCTGAAGACATAGGAACAACTAATGTTTTGAGTCTGAAGGCAAAACAAAACAAAACAAAACAAAACACCCCCCCCCAGTATCCAATTCAAGCATTATGTGCAAGGAGGGCTAATCTGTAAACAGAATAAATGTCAAGCTCAGTAAGAACAAAACTATCCCTCTTCCAGACAGCAGTCCAATATACTCAAACTGTTACCAGGTAGCTGGCTGATCACTCCAAAGAACGGTGCCATATGGAGGATTCAGTGTTGATCTCGGCTCCTGGCAGATCAGGCACTCAGCAGTGCTATACCCAGACTGAGCTTGGTGAGTAGAAGTTAAACCCATGCATGACCTTCCACAATGGACACTTTGTCAGCTTACTGACTGATGATGAGAGTGGTTAGGAAACAAGGCTGACTGATTTCCTTAAAAGACATCATCCTATTGACTTAATTGTTAAAACTGTCCTCTTTAAGTCACCCTTTGGTGAACATATACACAGGACACAATTATCTTCATATTTCTTGCCATTTCACGGAGGTCTACTAACATTCCTCTTTCTCAAATTTCTTTATCAACAATTTTCTAGTCATGTTGCTACCAAGTCCCTGACCATCCAGCCAAACCATTGGCCATAGTGGATGAATCAGTGTGTAACTGGATTATTATTTGAGACAATAAATAAATGTAATTCTAACAGTATCTCTTTAGTTTTAATACTAAGGTCACTTTATTTTATAATTTTTATTTTTAAATTTATTTTTAAAAATATTTTATTTATTTATTTGAGACGGAGACAGAGATAGCGAGAGAGAGAGCATGAGCAGGGAGGAGAGGGACAAGCAGGCTCCCTGCTCAGCAGAGAGCTGATGTGAGGCTTGATCCCAGCATCCTGGGATCATGACTCAAATCTAAGAATTGACTTAACTGACTGAGCCACCCAGGTGCCCCTATTTTATAACTTTAAAAGCTATAACAAGATGTGTGTTAGCTATCATTTGGATGATCAACTGAAGGCAGATTTTTTTTACATTAATTCCTAACATACATCATTTTATGTCTTCATTATACAATTGTTTTAAAAACACCAGACATTATTACTTTATATTTATATTTAAATTCTGCCTACAAAGTTTTTCTTTATACCAAAATATTGCCAAGGTCTTAATAAATAAGATTAGATTCACTTTCCTAACGTAACAATTGTCTTCTACAGCCTTGATAATCATCTGTAAATTCAATAAGAAAGTTTTCTAAGCCATCATCCTAGATCCCAATGCCATTATAGTACAAGATGAACACACTGGTCGGGTCCAAGCCCTGTGTGACCTTGCCACATTTCATTCAAATCTTACTTCTGATTCTCAAAAATGTATTAATCATTAGTCAATCACTGGATTGATGAGACTCCTGCACTTACTTCAACTCCATCTATGAGGAGCCCCATGATCCTTAAACTTTCACATCCATGGTCCCTTCTACATCTGTTTCTTTCGAAACAACAAATATCACATCTGTTGTGAACGAATCTATTGAATTTGAGTTCCAAATAGACAGCATATCTGAATTTATGATCATGCATGGTGGTCTATATCCAGAATTCTGAACCTCTTAATTACAAGTCAAGCTGAAATATGGATACAATTGGATATAATTGGAAGGTGTTTCCTATTTACTTCCTTTGTGTTTTATTGGTGTCACTAAGTTATGGAATCTATCACGATCAATTATGTTCTCATCCATGAACTAGATTTCAGCAAACTTTTGTTATTTCTATGGTTTGTACATTATATACATAATTTAAAACAATTTTATGTTCTATCTATATGTAACAATTGAATACATCTACTGTTTGTGCTGTTTTAGATTTAATTTGTAATATCCATGCTTTTCATTTTTCATTATTTCCTTCTAATTTGGACTCTTCATTTCATGTTATCCTTTGTCTTTATTTACATACATTTGTATACTTTAAACTGTTCAAATTAATTTTATATCTTTTTCTTTTAAAATTTCATTTTTATGTCATTAATGTTTTATTTTACTGATTTTCATCTTTCACCTTCCATAATTTTAAATCATCTCTAATTTGTAACTTAAAAAAACTATCATTTTTTTAAACTTTTACTTTTCCTCCTTCCTTTCAATTGTTTAAATGGCTGCCCTCAATTATTTTTATAAACTTTTAAGCAAACATATTTAGGCATTTTACACATAATCACTACATGATTTTTTTCGGGGGGTCTACAAGTTTTTACATTTTCCAGACTTTGGGAGATCATCTTTCTATTTAATATTGGAGTAAAATCTGAATATTTTTATGTAAACTGAAAAAAAAATCTGAATTCCATACAGCAGTCCACAGGACTCCATAGTTCCAAGTACATCTGAGGATGTGAGAGGAGTGTTTATATCACTGTCTATAAATATACATTACATTCTATGAATCCACCTGGGCTATTGTATTAGTTAAACACGCAGACACATTTAAGCCTTTCCATGTTTTCGTAATTCCAGTTTGCAACTACTCAAATGGTACTTCTTAACTAAGGGAATCTTTCCTTTTAGTCATCAAAACACAACTCAGATCAGCAGTGCCATTTAATAAAACTTTATTGTTACTGTCTGTTTGCCACTTTATCAAAATACATATTTAAACCCATACAACTGATTTCTTCCAAACATATGAAATTGATTTAATGTATATTAAAGCTAAATTTTAGGATAACAAAGTAGTTAAAAATATAATGAACTGTGTCTCTATATTTTACCTGTTTTAATATCTTGTTCTGTCACTTACTAATTCAGAGATCATATTTAATTATCCAATTTCCCTGTGCCAGAATTTATTTTTTTATTTCAGCTTTATTGGGCTATAGTTGACAAATAAAATTGTAAGTTATTTAAAGTATACATCATGGTGGTTTGATATACATTTCCATTGTGAAAGCATTCCCCTCATCTAGTTAATTAATGTATCTATCATTTTTTTTCTTTTTTTGGCAAGAACATCTAAGTTCTATTCTCTTAGCAAATTTCAGTTGTACAGTACAGTCACTGTGGTCACCATGTTTTACAGTAGATCCTCAGACTTCTTTTATTTTATAGCTAAAAGTTTTCTCCCTTTCACCAACCTTTCCCTATTTCCCCTACTGGTGGCAACTATTTTTCTACCCTGTGTCTATGATTTTTTGTTGTTGTTGTTGTTGTTGTTAGGTTCCACTTATAAATAATGCCATGCAGTATTAGTCTTTTTCTGTCTGGCTTATTTCACTTGGCATAATGACTTCAAGGTCCCTCTATGTTTTTGCAAATAGTGGGATTTATTTTTTTCTTGTGGTGGAATAATATTCTATTGCATATATACATACCAAATTTTCTTTATCCATTCATCTCTTGATGGACACATGGATTATTTCCAAATACTGGCTATTGTGAATAATGCTGCAAGAGCATACATCTCTTTGATATCTTGTTTTCATTTCCTTTGGATATATACCCAGAAGTGAGATTGCTAAAGTGTATGGCAATTCGATTTTTAATGTTTTGAGAAACCTGCATAGCTTTCCAATTGGCTGCACATCTTTACCTTCCCACGAACAGTGCTCGGGGTTTTCTTTCCTCCACATCCTCAACAATACCTGTTATCTCCTGTCTTTTTGATAAAAGCCATTCTAACAAGTATGAGCTGATATCTCATTGTGGTTTTGGCTTGTATTTTCTGATGATAAGTTATGCTGTGCATCTTTTCATGTAAGTACTGGCTGTCTTCTGGACGGTCTTCTTTGGGAAAATGTCTATTCAGTTCCTCTGCTCATTTTTATTGGATTATTATTTATTATCATTATTTTTGCTCCTAAGTTGTGAAAATTCCTTATATATTTTTGGATATTAGCTCTTTATCAGATAAACGACTTAGAAACATTGTCTCCCATCCCAAAAATTGCCTTTTCATTCTGTTGATGGTTTTGGTTGTTGTGCAGAAGCTTCTTAGTTTGATGTAGTCCCAGTTGCTTAGTTTTGCTTTTCCTTTGCTTTTGGTGTCAAATCTAAAAAAAAATATTCCAAAGACATATGTCAAGGAGCTTACCACCTATGTTTTCTTCCTAGGAGTTTTATGATTTTAAGTTGTGCCACAGCTTCTATATCTATAATACTAGGGAAGAGGATGCCATTTACTTCTTAGAACGATTGTGAGAACTGCATTAGCTAATACCCGCAGCTCACTTAAAAGAGCACCTGACACAAAATAAACACTCAGGTGTTGCTAGCAAAGATAGTGTGCTGTCACTCTATGAGAAGGAAAAAGTGGACAATATCATTTTAATTTCTAAATATTTACACTCTTTCTTTTGTCAAAAGAAAGTAGGATTTTTAGCTAAAAATTCTACTTTTCATTATATAAAAATTGGCATATTTAGCGTCAAACTAAATTGGAATGAAAACCAACTATGAAAAGAAGTTTGTACTAGCAAATAACTGAAAGACTGGAGCAAAAATCTGTGGCAATGCTAAGTAAATAAAATTTCCCCTCACAGTGTTGGATAGACAGTGAGTATACACTGTTAATATTTTTCACAGATTCAAATTGTGGAAAATATTATTTAGCTGATAAGGACTGATTTTCCTGCATTGTAAAACTTACCCTATAGACAAGGATATTGTGCACAGAATTTCTAATAGTCACTTGGTTTTGGCCTCATTACTGCCAGTGTAGAGGTGAAGGTAGGGAAACAGAAACAGTTTTGTTCAATTATGTGTTTATAAGGACATCAAATCAAATGAAGAAACTAAGAATATCAATAATGAATTCAGTTGCTCATGGTTTAAGTTCTGTGAAATCTATATCTATCATAATGTCTTCAGTTGTTCTAAAATTCAGTGTGATAACCAAAAAATATAAGTATTTGCTTATATATTTTGTTATTATCTGTTTGTTCAAGATGAGATATCTGTATCTGGTGCATGTGCTGCCTTTGATTTTGTAAGTAACAAGGTGAATACTGTTCAATCTGATTTTGGAAAATGTAAAACTTGTACACCTCTGTAACCATTGGGTACAAGATATTTTCTGGATAATATCAACTTCCTTAGATCAACTATATACTCCCAGATGTGCTGAGATAGTATCCAAGCTAAGGATGCAGCTCTGTATTTTAAAATTAAGAGGTGTTTGACATAGATGAGCTAAACAGTTAAAACAAAACTTGAACTATTATTAAAAAAACTGCACATTGTTTGCTTCCTTAAAATTGTTGGGGGGAAATGGTGTATTTAAAATAAGGCATGACTGGGACACCTGGGTGGCTCAGTTGGTTAAGCAGCTGCCTACAGCTCAGGTCATGATTCCAGCGTCCTGGGATCGAGTCCCGCATCGGGCTCTCTGCTCGGTGGGGAGCTTGCTTCTCCCTCTGCCTCCCCTCACTCTCTCTCTCTCTCTGACCAATAAATAAATAAAATCTTTAAAAATAAAATAAAATAAAATAAGGCATGACTACTAAGTTATATGCATTATTTGACAGCCTCAATTCTAAGTGTTTTCAAGTTCAGCTAAGATAATCATCAAGAGGAAAAATTTTCTTTAAAAAATTAAATTCAAAAGCAATACTGATACTCATTCAGTTATATAAGTCATAGTCACTAATTCTTTTAAAATTATTAGTCTATTCACTTAAGTTGACTTAAGCAGGGAAAAGCCTTCTAGCCATCAGATCTCTTTCTGTGTGGTGTAAGACTATAGAATTAGAGCCACTTTCAGAGACTTGAAATTAATTTCAATTCTATTTTTTATAGGTAGATAAATCATGAGTTCATCACAAAGTGGATCAGAACATGAATATGTGAGGCTACCCAAAAGGGAAAGGATGGTGTCCAGCTAATGGTGCAACAGTGCAATCAGTAGTAGATAATGTCCTGGGAGATGTGGGGCAGTGACTGACCTCCATAGCCCCAAGTATTAGAGGAGAAAGTTGGGTTCCATCAAGAACTGCTGCCCCCTCTAAACAGAAAAGTTCCCCTGTAGCCAAAACATGTAACAATGTCAAACCCTGGCCTAGACTCAACACCTATAGATCTTGTTAACATTTCACCAGTTTAAGCTCCAGAACACCCAAGAAAATACTTGATTTGCATTGGCATTTCCAAGTTCATGACAGGCTTCGGTTTCTGTACCTAGACACTACAGAAATAATTTCCTCAAATACCCAGGGTCAAAAATAATTATTTGGAATCCTAAAATATTTTCACATATTGTCTGATGACACATCAAGGGCCTGCTTTCTCTGACAGGATCAAGCAAAACATATTACTGCCATTGTTGGTCATCTCAATATGTATTCTTATCCATTTATTTCTCAAGGCATTGGAATTGGTCCAACATTTTAAAGATGATACTATTCTGAACCTATGTATGTAGGAAGAACTTCAATTAAAATATCTCTCTTCTTATTCATTTACTAAAAATAAACAATTTGCATATTATGCAAGCCCTTGAAGAAAGATCTAAGTATATATTTAAGGCAGGCACCTTAATACATTTCATTGTATAGATAGTGAATATTCACTGATGGATGATAAGTAGAAGCTATGCTTTAGAAAGTTTGCACTATCCCCAATGAGGAAGTTGAATTAAAAGAAGAAACTGCAGCAAAAATTAAATCTCTAGGTACTAGTTCTAATTCAGTTCCTATGAATTCTAGTTTTTAATCAGAATTCTAGTTTCAATTCTCTCCCTATAGAATTTATTCTTAAGATTATTGATGAGCTCTTAGTAGCAAAATGAAGTTCACTTCTTCAGTTTTTATCCTATTTGATAATAGCATAGCATTTGTTTTCCATGTGGTTTTTTCTTCTCCCAATATTCATTTGATCATAGCTATTTTATGTATCATTTTCTAGTTCTTTTTAATCTACCCTCCCAAGTTGTTCTATATCTTTGCCAGTACTTGATGTGTTTATTTTTTAATTCATAGGCTTTGTTTTTTAGAGAAGTTTTTGATTTACAAAAATATTGAGTGGGAAGTACAAAGTTTCTCCTACTATTAACAACTTGAATTAGTGTGATACATTTCTTATAACTCGCAATAAGCCAATATTTGATATATTATTATTAACTAAGTCCGTAGTTTATATTAAGTGTCATTTTTTGGGGTTGTATATTCTATAGATTTTGACAAACACAAAATGATCTGCATCTCTCATTACATATCAGGCAGAAGAGTTTCACTGCCCTAAAAATCCCTGGGTTCCATTTACTCCTCCATTCCTCCACACTAACTTCTGGAAATCACAGATATTTCACTGTTTCCATAGTTTTGCCCTTTCCAGAATGTCAGAGAGCTGGAATCATGAAATACTGACCCCTTTCAGACTGGCTTCTTTCACTTATAATATGCATCATAGTTTCCTCCACGTCTTTTATATGACTTCTTTTATGATTTAATTCAGATAGAGATTTCTATCTCTCAGTAATATTTTATTGTAGGATGTAACACAGTTTGTTCATTCATTCACTTACTGCAGTACATCTTACTTCAAAGTTTTGGCAATTATGAATAAAGCTGTAAAAAAAACCCCACTCTTTTCAATCATCAGGTTTTGATGTTCCTCAGGGATCCAAAGTGGTTTCATCTCTTTTTCAATTATTTATTTTCCCTTGATGAAATCATATATTCTATCACATTAGCACATCACAAACATGCCAATGATTTTAAAACATATATTGTTTTTTTAACCTTTCCTCAAGTTTTGTATTCCTGATGTTTTGCCACCTAGGAGTCCTACAGATACGACAAAATTAATCTATCCAAACCAAAACTCATCTTTTAGCTGAATGGGTTCTTCAGTCCTTATTTTTCAGATCTACTGGATAACCACCATTTCCCTAGTCACCCAGGAGAAAACTAGATACTTTTTGACTTTCTCCATCCCCATCCCATTACCATATTATTTCATTTTTCTTCAATGTATTTTATTTCACACCTTTCTGTTCACCCTTACAACATCAGACATAAAATTTCATAATCTTCTATCGAAGGACTTAACATCTTTCAGGCTTTGTTTCTTAACTCTATTAATCCAAATTTAATACGCTACCAGATCTATCTTCTTAAAATGAACATGTATTCAAGTTGTCAGAGCAAAGGCAATATTGTTGTGATGCCTTACTTGAAAAAAGGCAAACCTTCAAATTGTTTTTTTAACTATAAGGGCCTTTATTATCAGACCTAACAACTTTTCAGACTTAACTCCCACAAATAAACAGCAAATTTCTATAAATCTATGAGGTCTAATTCTTCCTACTTTTATTTTTGCATTTGTTCAATTTTCTTTCCCCTACTGGAATATCTTTCTCACTGTGTCTCCCAGTAAAATCTTACTTCTCTGTTAAGAATACTATTAAAGCACTTTCTGGGAATTTTCCCCTAACTCTTCTGAAAGAGTACTATTTTACTCTCCTGTTCTATCATGGAATCTATTTCATATGTTTCTTTTATTACATACTACTAAAATTGTTTATATGAATGTTTTTACCATTCAATGTAGCATTTACTACAAGAGTTGGAATCATCACATTTGTGTCTTCTGAATTTGAAGAATATAAAAATTCAGTAAATAAACATTATCTGAATAAATAAGTGATTGAATTAGACTACTGTAATAAATCATTTAAGCAGTGCAGAAAAAGGGCCTGTGGTGGAGAAAATCTGGTTACATCCTAATATATGTCTATGTAGTTATTTGAGCATCACGTCTCCATGTAATAAAATATAAAGGTTTTGAAGGTAATGACTGTCTTGTTTATCACTGCCTTCCCAGTGCCTAAAAGAGGCTCTTTAGTATTTATTCATTCATTCGCTGATAATTTATTGAACACCTATTATTTACTAGGCATAATCTCTTAGTGTTAGGAGTATAGCAACAAGATAGAGCAGACGATGAAGCTCAGTACTACATAGAATAAGAGATAAATAAGTAGCATGCATGATGGTGAGAAGTACTACAATGAAAGATAAAGCAGATTAATGAAGATAAGTATATATCAGGTTGGTGGAGTGTGGGGGTGTTATTTTTGATGTAAGAAAAAGCCACTCTGATAGGGTAACCAAAAAGAGTTGAAGGGTTAAGACATGTGGATATTCTAAGAAGTATTTTAGGGAAGGAGAAAATCCAGTGCACAGGCCTGAGGTGGGAGGCTAAGAAAGCTGGAAGAAATTTCTGGCGATCAGTGTGGCTGTTATGGGATAATCTAGGAGAAGAATAAGGATGAGTTCAGAGTTGGTGGAGGTGGGGTAAATCATTCATGTCTTTTAGATTCATTTATATCCCCCTCCATTTGTAATAAAGCAATCCAATGATCTTATTAAATACAAGCCGGAACATGTCAAGATATTGTTTCAAAGTCTTTGTCGGCTTATTATTCAGAGAAAAGAGAAAAATCCTTAATATTTCTCTAAGACCACATATAATTATACCCTATTTACTTCCAAAGGCTTAGCAACAGCCACTCTTGCTTTCACTCTCTCCTCCCAGACAGCTGAGTCACTTTTACATTCTTCATATGCATTTTTTACCCCACTTCGGGAAAATTGCCTAAGACTTTTTTCAGTTTAGAACTCTTTCCTCTTTCATGACTTCCTTCTTTCCCTGGCTACTACCTTATGTGTCCTTCAGCTGTGACCATAAGGCTTCCCTAACCATCCTAACCTGTAGCAACCAGCAGCTCTCTAGTTATGTGTCAAATGTTGGTTTCTCTCACTAGTTCATAAACTTCGTAGAAGCAGGAAGAGTACTGGAATAGGATATTACCCTAGTTCCTAGTAAGATACTAGGTATATAGTGAATTATCAATTATGCTTTTGCACAAAGAGATGAATGAATGAACAAGTGATGTGTTTTTGTTAAGTAAAAACCTAACAAACAAAATACAAAGAAGTTCCACCAGTGCTTTTATATAGGTTTTCAGGGTTTTTCTGGTAAATTAATTCTCAAGTATTGACTCCTGAAATAAAACTCTGATTTTTTTCATACCACCCTTGTGATTCCAGTGAAAAGAGAGGATCACACTGATGCTCTGAAGAGCACAGCCTTTAAAGATACAAAGCTTAATAAAATAATATATTAATATTGTTAATAATATATTATTAATAATATATTAGTATTCAATAATAATAATTTCTATAGATTTGTTTTACTTTCCTAAGACTTCATTAATCAGCTGATGATTTTCTACACCTTAAAAACACATTTTAAAAAAATATACAAACCATAAGTGACTCTTAATCTCACAAAACAAACTGAGGGTTGCGGGGCGGAGGGGGTCGGGAAAGGGGGGTGGGGTAATGAACATTGGGTTGGGGAGGGTATGTGCTATGGTTAGTGCTGTGAAGTGTGTAAACCTGGCGATTCACACATATGTACCCCTGGGGATAAAAATTTGTTTATAAAAAAATAAAAATTAAAAAAAAAATATTTATTTATTTATTTTAGAGCATGCACAGGGGGGATCTGCAGAGGGAGAGGGAGGGAGAGAATCTTTAAGCAGACTCCTCACTAAGTGTAGAGCCCTATGTGGGACTCAATCCCATGGACCAGAGATCATGATCTGAGCCAAAATTAAGAGTCGGATGCTTAACCAACCAAGCCACCTGGATGCCCTTGAAAAACACTTATTATATTCATCTACCATGATTAGGTTGTATAACAATTGTATAACAATATATTGTTATTGTATATAAATATATACTATTTTAAATTGTATAACAATTGTACTGTATAACAATATATACTATTTTATTTCCCCAGTCTATGGCCCATAAGAAAACATCTAAGACTCTTAAAGGTCAGAAGAATGAATATAAAGATAGTGGTATGAGCAATGATTAATATTTTCAAATGCTCTGTTTACCATTTTATGCCAAGTGCCCAAACTAAATAGGTGCAAAATAAACATCTGTAGAATAAACATTTTAAATCAATCAATGAATTCTATAGCCAATTCTTGAATTTATATCTATGCATATACTTCTTTTACCTAAGACAGAGAGATTTATTCTATTAAAGTAAAAGCTGCTTGATTCAAAATAGAAAAATCAATAATATCTTTTATACATACATTAAAATGCTTAAAGCAACTGATTAAGTGTAAGGCATAAGCCTCCTAGTTATTTTTATTTGTGAAACTCAGAAATCTACTGCATTCCATTTATAATTCTAATACTAAATCTATTTTCTCTTAGTATTTTGCAGATTTAATTTATCCAGAGTGACCCCACTATACAGTGATTTATAGACTCACCAGTTTTATAAATTCACAATAACTTCACACAGATTTACACAATAGCAATATTATCAGTCACCCCTTCTGTGAAGAAATATTTCAAAAAGTGCAAGTCAATGACTTTAATGGAAATGTCTATTATCATTGAGAAAACTGCTATTGATTTCAAATGATATACACTCCAGTTCAAATGTAATTCATCATTACTATCTAGAGCTTATAGATTTATAGACATAAATAATCTCCAATTATATCAATGGAAGGCAAGATATGCCCATATTTTTATGAATTTTGGGGCAGGCAACTGTCAATAATTCCCTTCTTCTAAAAATCCTCTGTCCAGCATATTAATTACAAAGGCATATTATGATAAAATTTCTGCACAGCTTTGTTGAAGCCAACTAGAAGCATACTTTTGTTCTCCCGACAAATTTGTGTATCTGGCTAGAAAGGTGGTGGAGTCACTACACAAATACAAACTAAGCAGTGTGTCTATTTATAATAAAAAGATTGAAAGGCACTTTTCTGCTATATGAATTCTTAATTTTTTTTCTATATGAATAGCCTCCACTAAAATATGAATAGTTCTCATTTATGCTGAAAACAGACATGTTGTCAAAAGAACTAAGTCAGTCCTTTATTTCCTTATTTCATATAAAAATTTTCATTTGCTACTTTCCTTCCCTTGAGCCTCCCAGTCTTGTCTCTAGTTGGATTAGAACAATTCAGCAGAAGAAAAAACTGTTTAAATTTGGCAATAAGAAAGGTTTATGAAAGTTGTAATATTATTTTTTTGTTTTTCTGACTATCAATCCTCAGAACTTCTCTTGATTCTATATCGCTCTACAACTCTGAATCACAAAAGGGACTTTATTCATATATCATTTTTCCATTTGTACCATGAAATGTTTTGTTTTGTTTTTTGTTTTTTTTTTTTTATCCCCCCTAGGCTGTGAGAGATTTCCACTTAAATCCCTTTCATTTACTTGTTCTTTGTTTCTTAGTGGTAGAAACTGAATATTTCTTATTTATTTTATAATTAAATTTATATGAAACATGAATCACTCAGCACAGTTGGTTAGTATTAAGCTGTGAGTTGTTCTAACAAGTCATAATTTTACTTATTCCTGAACCGTCCATGAATTAAAATGTTATGCCTAAACAAAAAAGTCCGTTTCTCTAAAATAAAGACATCTCTATCTATATTTATATTCTCATATCTGCTACTAGTTCTTGTGGCTTTCAAAAGCTCTGAAACTTTCCTTGAGATATACTGATATTCTTGCCTTGTCATATCTTAGCACAAAGATCACTCTGGTAAGATGAAGATCTTGTTCTCTAAAAATGCATGCCTTCAAGTTTTAGGGACACAGGTCAGGGTCTAGATGTGCTTTATTGCGATTAAATTACCAACTCTATTAGGAGTTACCAGAGCTTGAAGATACTATGTGATAAAAACAATGTGGATGGATAATTAGGAAAGATCTCTGGACAACAGTAAAATGGAGATCTCGGTCACTGTATGTCAGAGTTAGGAGGAAATCTAAGGGATGCCTGAATTTTCCAATATATTAAAGCTTTAACATACTTTATATATGCATTATTTTACACAGAGGAACCATATACAAAAGAGATGAAAGTGGCGCTGTTCTTCAAATTGTGTACTCCCATCCATTCACATCTTTCTTTGTCTTTCTACCAGTCTTCCCACAATCCAGGCTTGTTTTGAAATTATTTATTTAGTTCAAACCCTTCATTTTGCCACAGAAACACAGAAGGATTAAATGACACAGTTAAGTTTTCACACAAAGACAAGAATATCCTTCTCTGCTCTTGTCTATTTAAACCAAGTCAAAGGAATCAATAAAAACTAACCAATGAAACAATTAAACTTAAGACAACCAACCAACCAAACAAACAAAGAAAGCCAGTCTAGTTCCCAAACACACCGCTCTGGAGCCAAATTGCCTAAGTCTGAATCCTCAATCTGTTACTTACAAATGGTATGACTTTGGACATTTACTTAAGTTCTCTGTGTCTCAACTTCATACTCTGTAAAATGGGGCTAAAAAAATATAGTGTTGCCATAAAAATTAAAGGTTAATATTTTTATTAACCTAGATATTTGAGAATATCTAGTACATAACTCAGTACTACCAACTGTTTATTAAGTACACTTATATTGTGAAATAAAATACAGGAAAGTACATACACATATGTGTGTTGTTCAATAAATAATTATAAAGCAAAGACCTATGTAACTATGTAGATAAAGCTAGTAGGCAGAACACTGTCAGGACCCCAGAAACACAGCCCTCACACTCACCATGCATCTTCTCAATGAAAAACTCTTCCATCTTCTTTGAATAAATCCTTGAAAAATACTCGAGTATCTATTATTATGCCTTCATAATCAATTTCTTGCTTTCTTTTATATCTCTGCTATTTATATATGCTTCCCTAAAAATTATGGTCAACTTTCCCCATTCCTGAAATTTATATAAAACCAAATCATTTTGTATCACTCTATTTAGAATCTCGCTTAGCTCTGGAAATTTCATCTCAGTTGCATTTTGTTATTTTCATTGCCATATAGTATTCTAAGATTATACTCTTACTAACTTATGAATTTGTCTATAATTATTAGACATTTAGTTTATATCCAGTTTTGTTGTTATGAACAAGGCTGCTATAAATATTTTTATCACATGACACCTGTGTATATGGTGTATATGTAAGAATAAGTGGATTTGTTAAACAATGTGATATGCAAATTTTCAGTTTTATTAGATAATACTCAGCAGTTTTTTTTCCCAAAGTATCTGTACCAACTGACATTTTCAACGCAGATATATGGAAATTGTCATTGCTATACCTATTAGTTATTGGTTGTTGTATAAATTTCTTTAAAACTTGATGAATTAAAATCACAATAATAATTTATCAACTCTCACATTTTCTGTGGGTCAAATATTAAGTAATTGAATATCTGGGCTCAGAGATTCTCACTAGGTTAAAATCAAATGTCATCTGGAACTGGAATCTCATGAAAGATTGCAAGGGATAAAAAGAATCATTTCCAAAGTAGTTTAGTCACATGGCAAGCAAACTGGTACTGGATGCTAGCCTGGTGCCTCAGTTCCATGTGGGCCTTTTGAATGTCCTGGGAATGGCATGGTGGCCAGAATGAACAATCCAAGACAGCAAAGGGGAAACTTCAATGTGCTTTAAAACCTAATCTCAGAATACATAGATCTCTTCTGCTATATTATATTGGTCACATAGGTCAGCCTTGGTTCGATTTGGAGAACTTTACAAAAGGGAAATAATGCCATGGTTTTAATTTGGATATTCCTGATTCCTAATGAAAATTAGTATTTTCACACCTTACTGGCATTCATATTTCATGTTTTGTGAAGTATGTTAATTTTTTGTTTAATTTTCTTCTATGACCAATTATATATCTTGTCATGGGATGAAGTGGCCATTTCTAAGACCCTTGACAGTCCTTTAAAATAGTGCGACAAGTTCAAATCTCAATTTTTTGGTTCAAAGCATGGACTGACAGACAAGGATTTCTAAATATGTGGTAAATAATTTTTATTCCTAATGTCTGCAAGCCTGAAGTAGTTGACAGCCAAGCCCAAAGCTGTTTTATGTTAATCACTGAATTAAAGTATCATTAAATTGGTATTTTCTATGGATTTCTTATATAAAAGTTTAGGAAGAGTAAAGAAAAAGGGGAACCAAAGACCTGTAACACAGATTGAAAAATACAGCATTAAAAACTAGCCCCATGGAGTATGCCTGGAAAATAAGAGCAGATCCTCCTGTCTTGTCGGAGATTGCTATAACTCCTTCATCTAAGAAAATTACTTTGCAATCGACTCAGAAAACCTATTCCCCTCTCCCCAAACCCACAGCCCCTAATTTTCTGCATACCTATTTCTACAGGCAGATTTCAATGCAGTTGTTCAGGGCAGAATGCTGAAGGATTTATTGTCTTTCCATGTTTCCCCCTACTGGCACTATTACGCTCAAACATTCTGATTCTCACCAGCAACAGCAAAAGACTCAGAGGCATCTAGAATTTATGTCCATTCTTCTCACACAACTAAGAGTAAAGAAATATCCATGAGGCCATACATGCAGTTTGAGAGAAGGATGTTAGTGCAGCAGCAGGAAGTGTACTAGTAAGGTAGATGACATACTTAATGCAAATTACACTGGCTTTCATGTGCTAAAGATGCACTTACAGAGATCACTGCTATTAGACAGTAATATTTCAATGAGCATGTCTAATGCATGGCTAGGGATAAGTTAGTTGAGGGGCAGCATTGACTCACTGTCAACTAGTGTCTTATGGCCATGCATTCAGTCTCTGTAGGTCTTAAGCAATATAACTGGAGTTTCTTCTCTAAATTTTACTTTCTGAAGAGAGCCTGGCAATACTTAAAGACTCCTAGGCACCACTGCAGCAAATCTCCCAAGGGGGGCTAGCACAAATTCCGGGAATTACATAAATCTACTGTACCTATTCCAAGCACTGGACTGGATCCACTGAAACTTTAGCGCCAAGTGACAGAGGTGATTTTTGTGTTTCTTTTTACATATATGGAGATGAGCAGCACCCAGCATAACGATAAGTACACAAAAAGTGCTAAGAGATGTATTTATTTATTTCAGTAAGAAATTTTATTTGGTCCAGTGCGTGGTAATCCATTGCTTTCCTACTGAACCCACCTGTCTGTAGCAGTGTCCAACTAGAGGGTTAAGGTGAGATCACTCCTACATTTTTTAAGGTTTTCATGATGAGGTTAATATCTGAAATATCCTGAGGAATATGGCATTTCTTTTCACTTATTATTTTGGTAATAGAACACCAGGAATTTCCCTTTAATATTTCTTACCATAACAACATTTGCTCAAGAGGAAAATGTAAAGTTTCTTTCAATGCTGAAGATACATATTTCAACAATACGCTGGGAAATAGGAAAAATAATAGACAGATGATGTAAGGGCTATAGTCAAACAGTTTTGAAGTAAAACTATACCTTCTAATCCTTAAAATTGACACTCTGAATGGTGAGTCAATGTAAAATACCATTTTCATAAGGAAGTTTTAACACAGAGCTGCTGTTGAATAATTCCCACAAAGTCTGGGTAGTATTTTTTTTTCCCCTAGTGCACAGTTACTCTAATATTTGGTCACAGATCTCTTTGAGGAGAGCTAAATTAAAGATTCATAATAAATATTGCAGAGCACTTAAGAGCACTAACCTTCATTCACTTCATTGAGTTCTGAGGTGTGAAATAATCCAAGTACAAGAACTGAATAACTTGTTTTTTGGACCTCTAGTTAAGAGGTATTTATTAATTTCCATCCCAAGAATTCCATGATTAATTAAAAAGTGTGGGCATTACGTAATTCTGTCTATCATGTTAGTCAACCAATTTTCCTCTCAGTTATGTTGCTTTTGTTACCTTCCATTTCCATGGGATCCTCCCACACTAAGAGACTATTTCCACGATATTATCCCCCCTCAGGAGAATCTGTTATTAAGTGGGATTATGTTAGTTTATTCCTAACGTGTTAAATGATTCTATTGGTTTTCAAAACCAGTTGTATACATTTTGTTTTATAAAACTAACAACCACAAACTCAGTGGCTTACAATATTGCAAATTTATTATCTTACAGTTCTGTAGTTCAGAAATCTGAGATGGATATCACCATGATAAAATCATGGTATGATAAAATCAAGATATCTGTGGGGCTGTGTTTCCTTCTGGAGGTTCTAGCGGAGGATCTGTTTCCTTGCCCTTTTTTAAAATATATCCACAGACTGGCCCTTACCTTGGCTCATGACCCTCATCCTCCATCTTTAGAGCCTGCGTAATTGTATCACTTTAAACTTATCTTCATCATTACACCTCCTTGTTTTATTCTGACTCTTCTTCTCACTCTTTCTCCCTCCACACACTTGCATTTAAACTGCTGGGTCCCACCTGGATAATCCAAGATAATCTCCTTATTTTAAAGTCATTTTAATAGAACTTTATCTTCAACTGCTAACTTAATTCTCCTTTGCCACGTAACTTAGTAGATTCAAGTTTCCGCGGATCAGGACACAGTTTTGTTGGGTTTGTTATTCTGCATCCACAGCAGTATTAATCAAGTGCTTCTCACCGTTCAGTAATTACATAACAATATATATTTTTAGCCTGATGAATATATTTGTGAAAAATAACAAAGCAATTCCATGACTAACCCAATTTTTGATGTCAAGAACATAACTCACTCCCTAGCACTGTTTTGTTGTGTTGCACCTAGAATACCTCTTTGAACACTTCATGTGACTGGATTGCTATTTGTTTACAGCAGTGGTCTGTATATTCCCAAACACTTGTATCCATCTATGTCCCCTAAGTCAAGGACCTCCCTTATCATTGACATTTGCTTAAAAACTGTGGGTATTATACGATCTTATTCTTTTACCTCTCTACCTTGTCCTTCTCTGGCCACTATAGGGCAGAGCTAAATAATCCTTTTTGGCATATCTAAATTATATTGGCCATGCCTCCATTATGGCATTAATCCACTGAATCCTATTTTATCCCCCGTTTCTCCTACTAATTAGTTCCTTGATCTCAGAAATGATGCATTACTCACCTATCTAGTCACATGATTTAATATTTCAGGCTGAAGTTAAAAGAGGCTTAACTTCTGCAAAAGAATAAATCAGTTATAGAATTATTTATAGTCAACACAAAAGTAGTGCTGTAAATTGAGATGTATGATACAGAATATTTATTATTAAGAGAATGGAAGTATATGTGCTTATTGTTTTTATAGGAGTTCTTTGAAATTAGGTAAAATATGCTAAAATAATTGAGAATAAGGAAGAGAGCTTCCAAGATGGAATAATGCTCTGATTTATACAGAGCTTTAGAAAGAAATTCTCTGTGACACCTGCTATTTCCACCTGACATGGTTAGTATTACTTGAATGCTGGGGTTAATGCATTTGAACCTTTTTTGAGCAAAATATCATTATCTTGCAACACAGTTGAACCATTTTGAGTTAATTATCATTATCCTGCAATTTATAAAACAAGGTTCCATTTACTAATGACAATCCGAGTTATAATCATTAAAGGGAGGGAAATCTCAAAATTAGAATATTATTGATCAAATTTACATTGCTATTTCTAAGTAATTAACATTGATCACATCCTGGATCAAATAACATATCACAAATTATTTCATAATAGCCCCAGAACACAGATACAATCCTTTTAATTGTTGACAGAAAACCATTGATGTGATTTTCTAAATTCTTAATTATTTAATTGTCAATTATTTTTTGGTCATGTAAATGATGCTTCAAGAATTGCTCTTTCTCAAAAGAAAGTAAGTGATGACCATTTATGAAATATCTTAGTGAATGGCTCCAGTACCTTAATTCAAATTCATTCTGTAATGTACGTAATATATTATATACCCACTGGAACAAAATAAAATATTTATTGAGCTAAAATTAGCCACTGTACTTCTGTTTCTTCTTAAGAATGTAAGAAGCTGGAAGGAACTACCACTCTTACAATGAAAAAGAGTGAATAACTTCAAATTCATGACTTTTTTGGACTCATCAGAAATCAGTAAACTGACCCAAAATCTAAGGAGAGACACTGCTTACAGAAGAAGAGAAGCTGCTGAAACTCACCCAACTAAAGTAGATGTAATCAGGCACCAGCAAGAACCTGCTGGAAGTGCAAAACCCTTGGGGGCTGCAGAAATTGGGGAGAGTCTGTGTGTTATTTCTCCACAAAACCTGCCAGAAGTTCACCAAAAAGATCAACAAAAGCCCTGAGCTGGGCTGACTATGGTGCAGACCTGAGGTGGGGAACGGAAGTCATACAGTAGGGACAAGTCACTCCTACTGATCCTTCCCCTCTCTAGCTGCACACAAAACACAGTATGTGCAAGAAAGACCAATGCTTCTGGCTTTAGTTAGTGAACACTTATTTCAACTAAGGGACAGAAAGGAAAAGGGAGGGATAAAACTCCCTGCTGGGGAGGGGTAAAATCAAACACTAAGCCCAAAACTCCAGGCAAGGAAGGAAAAGGAGATCCAAGAAAGCCATACCCCCAGTAAGCAGGGGCATGGAGCATGCCTGAGACAAAAATCGTAAAATGAAACCACTTTCCCCCACACCACCACCAAGTCAGGTGGTTAATTACAATGACAACGGCTTGCTGCTTAGAGGACGGAACAACATATAAAATTACTGTGTCAGAGTCACAGCAGAAAGGGAAATCTAAAATTCAAAATCAAGCAAATTTTGCTCTGTTAAGGCATCAAACACCCTAGATACAAGGTCTCTGTAAATCAGATTATGTTGCATTGAGGGAAAATATAGAAGAACATATCTCAAATGCAGCCCAACACTTAAACTGGATTAATAAAATCTCCTGAACCAAAAGCCTAGCAGAAGGAAACTTGGGACTATTCTTAGGCATAAAACCATTACCTCAGGGTCGACTGCTTTATATAACATATCTGGTTTTCAACAACAACAAAAATTATAAGACACTTAAAAAATGAAAAAGGAACGAAACAAAACAAAATTAAAACACTTTCAAGAGGAAGAGTAATCATGATAACCAGATTTAGATGTAAGACAGATGCTAGATTTGACTAATAAAGAATTTAAGAGGGGTGCCTGGGTGGCTCAGTTGGTTGGGCATATGTCTTCAGCTCGGGTCATGATTCCAGGATCGCAGAATCGAGCCCACATAGAGCTCCCTGCTCAGTGGGGAGTCTGCTTCTCCCTCTCCTGCTCCCCTCGTTTCCTTGCTTGTGCTCTCCCTCTCCTTATCTTTCTCTGTCAAATAAATAATAAAATCTTAAAAAAAAGAATTTAAGATAACCATGATTTTTAAAAAGATTTTATTTATTCATTTGACAGACAGAGATCACAAGTAGGCAGAGAAGCAGGCAGAGAGAGGAGGAAGCAGGCTTCCTGCTGAGCAGAGAGCCTGATGAGGGGCTCCATCCCAGGACCCTGGGATCATGACTTGAGCCAAAGGCAGAGGCTTAACCCACTGAGCCACTCAGGCGCCCCTAAGATAACCATGATTAATAAATTCAAAGCGCTAATGGAATAGGATAACATACATGATCACATGGGTAATTTTAGTAGAGAGATGGAAATTATACCAGAACTAAAGGAAAGTTGTAGAGATTAAAGACACATAATGGAAATAAAGGATTCAATAGGTGCATCAGTATAATCAACACAGCCAAGGGAAAAAAAAAAAAACAGTGAAATTGATGATTTCTCAGTAGGAAATACCCAAGCTGAAACAGAATAATGTTGGTATAGTGAGAAAAACCAGGACATCAAATAGCTAAGGAACTGTATCTAGTGTTCTAACATGTGTAATTGCAACTGCAGGAGGAGACAGATATAAAGGGGGAGAAGAAATATTTGAAAAAATAATGGCTGCAAATTTTCAAAACTTTATGTTGAGTCTAGCTTCTGTCTAATGTATGTGATTTTTCAGGCCTGACCTTACAAAGACTTTACCTGGCAGGCCTCAGAGGGTAAAGCTGCTCTCCCCACACCAGACTTGATGCAGAAGCAATGCATACAGTCTCTGCAAGGAGCTGAAGTCAGGATTCATGAGCTTCTCTGGCTGATCATGCTTGTATGTGTATGTGTTCCTAGTCTAGGCACCTTTACTTAGGGATCTAATCACGGAAACTTGATAATATTTTCCTCCACTATGACTTAGTACTCAGTACTTTTTTCCACTCATGCTCATTCCCCTATTCCTCCCACTGCTGCCTGGGTCCAGAAAACTGGAGGATTCATTTTATTTCAGAGCTCCCTCAACAATGAGAAGAACCCGATGTCTGGGCTGATCCACCTGACCCTCAATGGGTATACTATTCCACTGGGGAAAATAGAACAGGGTATACTATCAAAGTAAGTGATTACAAGCTTAGTTGTTATTTCCATTTTATCTTGTTGCTTTAATCAGTTACTCTAACACCAGGAAAATCAGCTCTGTCTCCAGCTTAGCTGAATTCCAGATAAATGTCAGACATGAAAACACAGATACAAGAAGCTCAAAAAACAAAACAAAACACCAAGAAGGATAACTATAAAGAAGAAACAAACAAGAGGCTTACATTGAAGCATGTTCTACTGAAATTGCAAAAAACAAACAACCCCCCCCAAAAATGAAGGCACCAACATAAAAAAAAGGTTACAATAGAGAGAAATGAAGATAAAATTTATTAGGCACCTTGGCAAAAGTCATGCAAGCCAGAAAACAAAGGTATGACCTCTTAAAAGTTCTTTAAAAAAAAAGTCCACTTACAATAATATACCCAGTGACATTTTATTATACAAATGAAGAAAAAAATAAAGAAGTTATAAAACATCCATGCCAGCTGACCTATTACAATAATTAATGTTAAAGAAAACTCTTCTGGTAGAAAGAATATGATACCAGACTGAAAGGGGTCTACAAAAAAGAAGGGGTGAATGGTGCTGAAACTAAATATAAAAGAAGGTAAAATTAAGTTAATATTCTCATTTTAACTATTCTAAAGGAAAACTATTTAAAGCAAATGTAGGAGCAATATATTACCTACATGCATAATAACAATGTATGTACTGTATATATTACACACACATGTATATTATATATATATACAAATGTAATATACATTAGACACAATGAGAACAATAGCATGAAGGATGAGGGGAGTAATTAGGAATACAATGTTGTAAAGTTACTACTCTCTATGTAAAATGGGATAATATCATTTGAATTTGGACCTTGGTAACTTAAAGATGTATATTTTAATCCCTTGTAATCACTAAAAACACTTCTTAAAAAAGATAAAAATAATAACTCAATAGAGAAGATTAAATATCATAAAAATACTTCATACAAGAGAAGACGGAAGAGGAAGAAAAAGAAACAAAGAAAAAATGGAATAGAAAATATCTAGAAAGAGAGTAGATTTTAATAAATTTATAATCACTTAAAATATAAATAATCTAAACTCACCAATGAAAGGACAGACCCAATCAAACAGAATGTAAAAGAAATACATGAGTACAGTGTGTACGGTAAATTCACTTTAAATATAAAGACACAGGTTAAATAAAAATATGGATTAAACTATACCGAGCAACCAATAACCAAAAGAAAAACTGGAGTAGTTATAGTCACATCTGACTAATGGATTTCTGAACAGGCACAGTATTAAGAATAAAGTAGTATATTATGTGATGTCCCATTTCATTATATAATGAAAAATAGGTTAATAATCCTAAGAAGACACAACAATCCTAAATGTGTATGTTTCTAACAATAAAGCTCCAAAATATATGGGACAAAAACTGATAAACCAAAATATATCCACATTTAGAGCTAAAAAAATCCACACCTCTCTCAACAACACATAGACATTATACAGCAAATTAATAAAAATGTAGAAGACTATCAACCAACTAGATCTAATAAACATTTACAGAACACTGTATTCAACAAAAGCAGAGCATATACCCTTTTCAAGTGCACAAGTCTATTCTTCCAAAAGAGACAATATTTTGAGCTATAAAACAAATCATAAAATTTAAAAGAATAGAAATCTTATAAAATATCTTCTCAGGCCATAATGGCATCAATGTAGAAATCAATAAGAGAAAGATAGCTGGAAGTTTCCCAAATATATGGAAATTAAACGACCCACTTTTTTTAAAAGTTTTTTTTTTGTTTTTAATTTTTATTTGACAGAGATCACAAGTAGGCAGAGAGGCAGGCAGAGAGAGAGGAAGGGAAGCAGGCTCCCTGCTGAGCAGAGAGCCCGATGCGGGGCTCGATCCAAAGACCCTGGGATCATGACCTGAGCTGAAGGCAGAGGCTTTAACCCACTGAGCCACCCAGGTGCCCCAACAACCCACTTTTAAATATCCCTAGTGTCAAATGAAATTTTTCAAGGGGAATTAAAAACAAATATATGTAAGTGAATGAGAATAAAATAAATATATAATTTGTGGGACACAGTTGAAAAAGTATTTAGAAGGATATTTACAGTATTAAATAGTTATTTTAGGAAAACAGAAAATGGAACTTCTCTTGGTGACACCAATATGTAGTATAAAGATTTTTACAATTTGGGTCCAAAATGTTTATGTATCTGCATCTCCATGCTTCTTCCTCAAATCTTCATATTCCCAAACTTCCCATTTTCTCCCTTCCAACTATGTGGCTAACTAGTTGGCACCAATTAGTTAACTCCCTTCCAACTAGCTAACTGGTTGGCTAAACTATTTGGCACCAAGAAGAGTCTACTTTGGGCTATTTCTTTTTTCAGTTTGTGACTAAATGAAGTGTTTGAAGTGCTGCTTATATAGAGAACGTTCCTTTCAGAAACCTTGGTGTGGGGCTGTATGTAGTACAGAAGTGTGTCTTCAGCTTGGACCCACACACATAGTTGACCCTTCTGTGAATCCAATTTGGCACTTTTTCTCTTACGTAAGTTGGTCTTAAACAACCCCTCATGTAACCATGAATAAAAACTTAGGGAGAAGCACAAGTGAAACACTGTGGAAATCTGTGGAATTTGATGTGGAAATCAAAGGATGAAATCAAATGATGATGTTGAAATCGACACATGTTCATGCAGTTTATTTTTGTCCCCTGGATACATTCATGTCTAATTTTGGATATATCACTTCACACCTTCATATCTCATGATGCATTGCTTTTGGGACTTTTCAACCTTATGACCTCAGAGGTATACAATAACCTAACTCAAAAGAACATGGTCACGTGACATCCCATGGTCAGATGCCACCTATTTTTTTTTTCCCAAATGATCTACAATTTCCTGTTACAAATATCTTGTCTTCTCTTTATAAATCGAGGGTTCTATGTTGTAAAATTTGTTTTGGAGCTCACCAAATAAATTATGTATAAGAACTATAAAATGTCCTCTTATGAACAATCCACCCAGCTTAAGAAGCATATACGTAGCTAATAAATGTAGAGCCCTCTGTGGCCTTCTTCTTTATTGCATTATCCCTTTTTAACACGTGAAATAACCTTAATGTTCTGTTTATCTCTTCCTAAATTCCATTTATAGTTCATCACAAATGGATATGTCCCTAAACATAACTTGTTTAATTTAGTACATTTTTTGAACAGTATATTAATTGAATAAAACAGTGTGTATTCTTCTGTGGTATCCTTTTTTTTTTCATCCTATGTTATGTTTGTCAGAATTATCCTTGCTTATGCATATAATTGTCATCTATTTTCACAGCTGTTAGGTATGGTACAAATATTCCCTAAGTGTTCATACTTTTGCTGACTGATGAGCATCTGAGTTCCTTACACAACTGTAATTACATATATTATTTCTGTGGCATGATTTTACATGTCTCCTGTAACAAATAGACACGGATTTATTTAGTCTACAGGCCAAAAAGGTTGATCTTAGGATCATGGAGTAAGCACAGGCCCAATGTACAAGATAATGCTATTTCTTCCCAAAGAGATGTGTTAATTTCTATTCACATCACCAGAATACAACATTCCCACTGATGCATGCTTTTGTTAATACTTGCTGTTTCCATGGTTTAATATTTACAATTAAGTAATTTTCCTAATTACTAATAAAATTGAGCATCTATCTATCTATCTATCTAGTCATTTGTGCTTCCTCTTCAGTTTTCTTTTGGCCTGTGTTTGAATCTCTTTGTCTTTAATGTGCTGAAGGATGCATCGTGTGTTAGGCAGGCCTTTTTTTTTTTTTTTGGTTTCTGCTGAACCAGTAACTCAAATACTGACAAGATTGAGCCTACATATAAGGAATGAGTTGGGTTAAAGAAAAAACATGCAGAAGATTACAGAAGGTTGTTCACCCATTTATTCCAGCACGTCCCAAACTGTCAATATCTCTGACCATCTGATTATGATTAGGTTCGCCTGAATGAAACCTTAGACATTCCACGAAAATGACCATTTAGTCGATAGAGCAACAGGGATTTTTCTACTTCTTGTAAGAGAATGCTTCACTAGAAGAACCTTTAAATGCCCTTTTAACTAAGTTTTGCTTACCTAATTAAAACACACCAGGACTTGTCTGGTTTTCTCATTTGGGTGGGAAGGTAGTTGGCAGTGATAAAATTTTTCTTTCAGGGATCTTGCATTTAAAATGACTGTAGATAGGGTGGCACCTGGGTGGCTCAGTTAGTTAAGCATCTGACTCAGTTTTGGCTCAGGTTATGATCGCAGGGTTGTGGCACTGGTCTTGTATGGGGCTCTGTGCTCAGCACAGAGTTGGTTTGTGATTCTCTCCCTCTTCCTCTGCCCCTCTCCCTGTTTGCACTCTCATTCTCTCTCTAAAATAAAATAAATGAAATCTTAAAAAAATGACTGTAGATAATGGATACAGATTCTGATATGGCTGCTTTTAAACTTTCCAATTTAAATTGTCCAGTTAATTACAAAATTTGAAAACTTAAGGCTTCAGGAAAAATTTTGATTTACCTTCACATGATGCATTTCTTAGATTGCTGAAAATGATGAATCATAGATTTATCTATGGTTATAAAATGATGTTTTTGTTTTGGTGAATGTTTAAAAAAAAGGAAAGGAAAAGAAATGAAAGAAAACCATTTATACATGTATTTTCATGTATAAATACATGTATTTTCATGTATACACACAAAAATCCACATAAATAAAAAACACAAAATAGTCCTTAGGCATATAGGAGTTAAACACAAATTCTGATTGAGTAACAACTATGAAGATTTCCCCAAACATTTAGAAAAGGTGTTCTCTAATGCAGAAGAGTAATATGCCATGGTCTCAAATATTCTTTTCTGATAAGGGAAGCAACTACAGAAAGCTTTTATTTGTTCAAAGTAACCAGTGTTATATATGCAAAAGACCACAAAACTCCCCCAATACTACTTCAAAACAAAAAGCTCAAACATGATTTTCATTAGAATGTTATTTCTTCACACTAATAAAGAAAAAACCAAGACCCAGATTTACATATATATGTACATATATATATTTACATATAAATATAAATACATACAAAAAAGCAATGCAAACAATTATTGAGCTTCATCCGAACAAGAATGCCAAGTTGGTCTCTCTTCATAAAAGGCAATTACAATTTGAGGAGACTTCATATTTGCTTCTTTTACCAGCACCAAGTCTGCCTCACCTGAATCTTTTTCATTTTTTTTTAAGATTTTATTTATTTATTTGACAGACAGAGATTACAAGTAGGCAGAGAGGCAGAGAGAGAGAGGGGAGGAAGCAGGCTCCCTGCTGAGCAGAGAGCCCAATGCGGGGCTCGATCCCAGGACCCTGGGATCATGACCCGAGCTGAAGGCAGAGGCCTCAACCCACTGAGCCACCCAGGTGCCCCTGAATCTTTTTCATTTTCATGAGACACATTGATTCTCTGCTGCTGTCTATGGCACCAATTGCTCATTTAGGATCAAGACCTCTAACAAAGCCTCTTGGTTTATCAGAAGCATCTCATTTCTTCTTTGATTTGCTATCATCAGATTCACTGTCAGATAAAGACTGTCTTTTTGTGCCATCTTTTTCTTTACCAGCTTTTTGAGAACTAAGAAATGTTTTGGGGTGCCTAGGTGGCACAGTAGTAGGTTGAACGTGTGACTTTTGGTTTCAGCTCAGGTGCTGGTCACAGGGTGGTGAGAATGAGCCCCTCCACAGGTTCCAAGCTCAGTATAGAGTCTTCTGGAAATTCTCTCTCTCTTTTCCTCTGCCCTCCTGCTTGTGCTCTCTCTCTCTCAAATAAATAAATCTTTAAAAAAAATGAAAAGAAATGCTTCAGTTAACTCTGGATAATCTAAATTTTCTTCAGGTTCCCAAGTATTGTCAGTATCTGCAAATCCCTTCCATTTTAGGAAATATTCCACCTTCCCATTCACTACACGACAGCCTAGTACTGTTACCACTACACACTCTCCCTCTTCTATTCTTTACTCTTTCCATTGTTTCTTTCCCATTTTTTTTTTTTTTTTTTTGCAATGTAGTTTTCTTGGAGGCCATTTTTTATTGCAGATGAGAAGAGCTATTATTCACCACCTCTGGGCGTTCCAGGTCTCAGGTCTGTGACGTCTCCAGTGCTGTGGTCCTCATGCTCTAGCCACTTTCCATAGATCAGTTAAAAATGTAAGATCTGGAAGAGATTATGCTGAGTGAAATAAGTCAAGCAGAGAGAGTTAATTATCATATGGTTTCACTTATTTGTGGAGCATAACAAATAACACGGAGGACATGGGGAGATGGAGAGGAGAAGGGAGTTGAGGGAAATTGGAAGGGGAGGTGAACCATGAGAGACTATGGACTCTGAAAAACAACCTGAGGGTTTTGAAGGGGTGGGGGGTGGGAGGTTGGGGAGCCTGGTGGTGGGCTTTAGGGAAGGCACGTATTGCATGGAGCACTGGGTGTGGTGCAAAAATAATGAATACTGTTACGCTGAAAAGAAATAAAAATAAAAATAAATAAATAAAAGCAAGACCCATCTTAAAAAAAAAAATGTAAGATCTCATTACCAGTTCTAGAATTGTTTTTATTCTTCCTTGAAAAAATTGTATCTCTTGATTCAATGCATATTAAAAGGAAGTGGTACTTAGATTCTGCTTTTCTTACTCTTTTCACTTATTTATCAAAGATATCAAAGATATCAAAGATATCAAATATCTTTCTTTAATTTAATACACATCTGAATAACAGGTTGACTATTTCAATTACCAGCATTTAATAATGTTGCATATTTCATTTTACATGGTAGTCGTAGATCAACATAGGTTGTTTGTTCTTCAAGAAATTCATAACCAAGTTTTATGATAATGTAAATAGATAAAAGATTGCCTCATTTCTTTTTCATGTAAGTAGAATATGTGGAAAATTGTAATAACAAGCATGCTTGGCTACAAGGTCCCTTCCTTTTTGTATTCTGGTTTCTGTAACGTCACAGTGGGTCCTACGTTCCACATGCTATGATTCTTGGAAGTAAATACTAAAATGGGAATTTGGATACATAATATTTATAATGAAGAAACAGTGTCAGGCAAAGGAAAAAGATGAACTGTGATGCAGGCTCAACAAAGCCTTGATATAGGGGAGATATGGAGCATATATAGCTCATCACAGAAGTCCCACATTGGGGCAAAATAGCAAGGCCTTTGTGTTCCCACCTCAATTAGTCATTGGATGTGAGCTGCTCAGGTTAACATAATCTTAATATATGAGTCTCTGCAGACAAGGTATATCCTGGTGGAGCTCAAAGTGAAAGGCTGTCTGCTGACCGCTAGTGTAAGAAGTTCTTTAAAAGAAGATCTGAGCACTGCATTTCCATGTCCATTGCCATGCGTTGTTACAAGGGATATTCTAGGTGAAAAATTCTGCTTGAAGTATCAGTCAGCATATCATAACAGAATAGAATCTCAAGATAAGGGCAAAATAATAATTCTGTAATGTCATTTTGGCCAACTGAATGGATATACTTCTAGTTGCTCTTGCAGTAAATAATAATTTCATGGTACAGAATGCTAATGTCACAATTTTTTTCTCCTATAGTTTCTTCAGATTTTGCTTCACTACCTACTTTTATTTTGCATTGCAAATGGGTATAAAGTCAATTTGTTTTTTTTTATTTTAGCAAACAATATGCTTTAATACTTTATTTTGTTTTGTAATGATGACATGAATGAATTTTTATTAATTATTATAGTTCTTGAAGAGTCATTTTGATATGAAGAGTTCAGTTTTTCTTCCATCAATGAAAAGAATTTCTGAATTTCTTGGTTTTATTTTTACTTCCTTTACTTTGTTTAGTAAGTACTTACCTTAGTAAGTATTTTGGATATCCTCAAACTCTTTTCCATATTAATTTAGAAAAACACTTTGGATTAAGGTAGTCTCAATTAAAAATCATATCTGTAGGAATAAAATGATCCAAATCGTAAAGTGTTTAAATCTCCAAACTAAGCATACTCACTAACTGCTTTCTCATCTAAAGCATTCAATTTAGGAACTGGATTGAACCTCATCCTCTGATCACCCCACCCAGTTATCAAACCTTCAATAGAATTTTATATCCAGATAAAAAGATCACTAAAATTAAAGGCAAAATAAATATATTCATTCTCTTTCCTTCTCTCTCTTCTCCCCACCACACACACACACACAAACACACACACACATACCCCTAAAATAATCAGTCACCAGTAGAGTAACATTACCAAAATGGTACAAGAAGTTCTTCAGGCTGAAGAGAAATGATGTCACATAGACTGGGGGAGGTATAAGAAGAATTAAGATCTCCAAGAGGTTAAATAAATGAGTAAATATAAAATACATAAATATATTGCACATTTAAAGCAATAAATCTCAAATTTTAACATGTGTCAACATCATATATAAGAAATCATCCACACTGCAATATTGTTAAAGATGACAGAATATAAACACAGTATTATAATCAGTAACATGCCCATTCCAATTGTGGAATTTATATATCTAAAGACAAACTGATGATTCTCATTATTAGTCTATCAATAATACCACAAGTTAAAGACCTTTAGTTCAGTTGAATCAGCTTTATGGAGAATTGATATATTTAATTTGTGTTCCATAATCTCTTTGGAGATAGCATAATTCAGTAAATCTGTTTATGGTTCATATGTTCCTTTATATAAGATGCAATAAGTAACAGCATGAAAGCATCCAAAAAACATTATTAGTTGATATTATTATTAGTGTGGCATAAAACATCCACTTTCAATACTTAAATAGCTGCCTATTAGGAACAATATTAACACTCAGTTTTACAAGTTATACTTCACCATACTTATATTTATTCTCCTTATTTCTTTCTTTGAAAATAGAATTCTACTTTCATTAAGACAGCATGCTTTATCATTTTTCTACCCCAGAAATCTTTAAGTGGTATTTAGGACACTAAATGTATGGAATGAATGTATATTAAATATCATTAATCATTTTTACTTTTAGAGAGAGCAGTGAACACTAAAATTTGAACAGATCTTTCATAATACGATTCTTTCTTGCAGTAAAGTCATATTGGTACAGACTCACACAAAAACATTACATTCATTAAAAACAAACAACTAAAGATAAACTGTTAATATTCATTGAAACTTTAATTTTTCAAGGAATTTTAAATATATTACCCAATGTAATCATCCTATTCATACTACGATGTTAGTATTATTTTAATTCTGTTGATAAAATAATTGAGTAGTAAAATGTAACAGTAAAATGTAGCAGTAAAATGTAAAATGTAATTAAAATGTAAAAAGTAAATTCTGTTGGATCTGGGAATGTTGTATGAGCTTTCAAATGAAAGAAATTATTTATAGTGAACCTCAGGACCCCTGAAATTCTATGTTATCTTTATGGAATTTTCTAGAAATATAAAATTATAGAATTACTTAAAAATACAAATAAAACAAAATTGAAGAGAAAATAAACATGCTAGTTTTTTGTATAGCAATATTAAATTTTGTTTGCTTTTTCTTTTTTCAAGACCAAAGGGCTTATAGAAAATAAAACATATTTTACTTAAAAACATCAAAGTGCTTTCAAGAAAATGAATGTATAAGTTCTTATAGTATCTTCTGTGATTAGTGGTTCCTGTCGACTTTCAATAAAGCCAAGCTGCAATACAGAACAGTGAGCCACTGACTGTGAAGTCACACCATCTTTTCTCTAAGTTAAGTTCATAACTTGCAATACCTTTTGGGTTTGTCTGTAAGTAGAGATATCACATAAAATTTCAGTGGCAATATTTGAGATAAAAATGAAAAGAGAAATAGTTTTGAAATTAACTTTAAAAATAGTTCCTGTTATGAATATTTTATGGAAAGCAGTTCCACCAATTAGCTCCTAGGTGTGCAGAGACCTGATAGCTGGATGCTGCCTGAGGCACATATGACATTAGAAAAATAAATCAGCTCTGAAGAATTCAGAGGACAGGTTCAAACATGAACATAGATTAAGTCACACAAAAATGAAAGGACTGAAGTATGGAGTTCTTTAAAAATTTGCAATGAGATTGTAAACTCAATTCTCAGTTGCTCAGTCTGTGTAATTGCTTGGATATACGCATATGAGAAGACTTCCAGCCAGATGTTGATCTTTTATTCTCACCCTATGGATTCTGTCCTTTCTTTGAATTTATTACTGGTTCCTTCAAAGTAAATGTTCACTGGGGGTTAGATGAGAGATGAAAACCAGGCACATAATTATGTTCATGACTCTTGGTATCAGAGGATTTGGCAAATGACTGTTTCCTATTTGAATCTTCTCTGTAGCTCTTACGGGTTTTTGTACCAATAACTAGAGAATTGATTTCAAGTTAATCCAAAGAAGCATAATATAATCATGTAAATATTTCAGATGCTTTATATAACTTGCATCATGTTTTAAAAACTACAAACCTAATGATGAGTGAGTCTAGGAGATTCAATTTCTTTTTTCTCCCCAGCCCATCATTGCATTGGAAATAGAAGAGTTAGCTGTCAAATATTTCTATCTTATGTGAAATTTGTTTTGGTGTGTTAGAATTCCTATTCTCTGAAAATAGGTAATTAACCCAGCTTTCCTTTCATTTATCCTTTTTTATGTCAGTACAAACTATCATTTAATATTCTTAATAGTTTACACACTGTTCACTCAGTTACATAATGTTATCCAACTTCCAGGATATCCTTCATCTATGAGTTAATATGATTAACATTCTAAAGTAAAACCACAAAATATAATGCCTCTTTTGTGAGTATTTTTGGAAAAGGGCATTAGAATAAAGTGAGGGGAGAACTATTAGGAAGATGAAAGCTACCATAAATATATTTGAGATTCACTTGTTTACTCAGCAATTATTTATATAACTCTAACATGTACTATTTAGTACGTTAAGAGATGGAATTACACTGAGAAATTCAGACACAGTCCCTACCCTCACAAAACCTGAAGATAATGGAAGAAGGCAATAATTCAATAATCATATGAATATATAACTTCCTACTCTGATAAATGTTGAAGAGGAGAACCAGAAAAATGTGATACAGTATGATGTAAATTAATGCAATCTGATAAATAAAGCAAGGTTTTTATTTGATAAAATGGCACTTGAGCTGAAAATCATCCAAGTTAATTAAGGGAGATAGTCCTATGAGGTTCCTTTTCACATACATTGTACAAATGCCTTATTCAGGAGTGGGTTTAGAACAGTAAAAAATAAAAGATTACATGAATAAAACTGGGAAATGAGTGAAACTAATGAGCAACAATATTTTAGAAGTAGATAGTCTAGCTGAGATGGGGATAGATCTGTATTAAAAATTTCGATCTCTACCTGAAGAGCAATGGGAACCAATTAAATGTTTTAAGCAGAAGTTTGAACAAAGTTTAGAAAGACCAGTCTTTCTGGACCCTTCGCCAAACTCTTGCTAAGCCTTCTTTTTTAATTATATGACAATCTTGTATTTTATGTGACAATTTTCTTCACGTATTTTACTCATCATGAGTAAGATAAAATCTGCTAAGATTATTCTTAATCTTAATACCAATTAAATTCCTTATTCTTAATACCCATTAAACTGTTCATGTTCTTCAGAATGGGAGTCACAACTAACTATGAAAAGTAGGGGACATTTCTTAGTTCTTTTAAATGTTTCAATCCATTTGGACATCCACCATTGGGCCAGTCTGTATATCTAGTGCTCTTCTCCAAAAAATCTCTACTCTTTTACACAAATCTATTTGTGTACTACAAAATTAGTTTTCCTCTCATAAGTTAATGTACTTATTTATTGAAATCCTGTTATTCCTGGCAGTTGCTGGCTCAATAACCATATGTTTTAACAATGACCTTCAAGCAGGTCAATATTCTAAACGAATGAATCTCAATAGTGAAGGAGACTTTAAAATGATTTATAATCCCTTCCTAGTCTACACACAATTCTAATACAGTATTATAGGGAGAAATACCTCTTAAACCTTTCTCGATTTTCATTATTACACAGGGGTAATAAGAGATAATACTGACTGGACTATATTCTTTATGTGAATAGTGCACATTCAGAAAAAAAAAAAAAAAAAAAAAACAAAGAATATATCCTTAAAAGAAACTAATTCAGTTGTCATGAATTTTAGTTATCTGTATTTTAAGAAGTAGGAAATATGTTAGGATTACCATATAAAAATTAACTCAAAGTGGATCAAAGACCTAAATTTCAGACCCATAAAGAACTGAACTTTCAGAAGAAACATAGGACAAAAGCCTCACAGCACTGGATTTGACGATGATTTACTGGATATGATACTAAATGCACTTCACTATAAGCAAAAATGAGCTGTGCATCAAAAGAACTATCCACAGAGTAAAAGGGAAATCCACAGAATGGGAGAAAATACTTTCAAATCTTATATTTGATAAAGGATTAATATCCAGAATATAAAGAACTCATAAAACTCAACAACAACCACCCAATTAAAACATGATTAAAGGCTTGAAGTGACATGTTTCCAAAGAAGGTATACAAATGGTCAATAACCACATGAAAAGATTTTCAACAACACTAATAATTAGGGAAATGCAAATCAAAACTAAAATAAGATACCACTTCACATCTATTAGGATTGTTCCTATCAAGAAAACAGAAAACAAGTAATGGCAAAAGGTGGATAAACTGAAACCTTTGTGCACTGCTGGTAGGAATGTAAAATGGTATAGCTATTGTGGAAAAACAGTATGGCAATTTATCAAAAAATTAAAAATAGAATTACCATATGATCCAGCAATTCCACTTTGGGGTATATACCCAAAAGAATTAAGAGGCAGGCAGGTATTGAAGAGATATTTGTACTCCCATGTTCACAGCAGCATTATTCACAATAGCTAAAGCACGGAAGCAACTCAAGTGTCCATAGATGAATGAATGCATAAGCAAAATGTGACATCTACGTATACATTCCTCATGAAGGATCTAGATCAGTGATTCTCTAAGTGTGGCCCCTGGCTGAGCAGCAGAAGTACCACCTGGAAACTTGTTATAAATGCAAATTTCTGAACCTCACTCCAAGGTACTGAGTTAGAAGCTGTGAGGATGTAGACCAGAAATCAGGTTTTAACCAACCTCCCATGTCATTACTTTGCATGCTAAAGTTTAAGGATCACTGACATGGGTATACCTATGTTTCCTTTCAGCAAACTCTATTTTTAACCTTTAAGCCTTGGGTTTGATCGAAAGCATTACTTTTATCTTGCTGGAGTGCTGGGTTGGGGGGTGAGAGGGAGAGTTAAATTCTGTGAACTTAAATAATTTATGGTATATGTGTTTCTTAACAGAATAAGTTAGTCTATTGAAATTTACACACATATTTTGTTATGAAAATCAACTTGACTGCCTATTAACCAAAAATATTTGTATCTATTTCTTTAGAACAAACTGTAAATATATGTGATGTTATGAACATCTTCTCCTATATGTCTCTAAATTTGGAAGACATTAGTGAACTTACAAAGTATCATTCTAAATTATTTCACTATTCTGAATTCTTTCTACTGCAAAAATAATACAATCATGTGAACTGATTAAAAATATTAACATAAAATACCTTCTTTGGCTAAATTTTTGTCATAATTCACTTTTTTATTTTTTCTATATATAATTCTACACTATTTGTGGTTAAATTGTTCTTACTACTTATCTCTACATATGAATTTTATAAGAATAATTTCCATGGCAACGAGTACAGGTTTTCAGCAAATAATAGCTTTGAAGATGCAATGGCTTTGGGTCTGTGTTTTGGGTTATTCCATTAACCCTAAGAGACTTTTTATTTAGTTTTTCTTGGAAGGACTTAATTTGAAGAACAAAAGTAAAGATCAGATGTAAACTAGAATACATGCATCTTTCTCTCTGAGATATAATGCCTATAGAGGCATGCTTACATCCAGCGTTACAAAATGAATAATTTAAAACTAAGTCGAACCAATTATTTCCAGGTATGATTGATATTTAAAGAATATTCTCTTCCCACTAGTAAATACATATTCATTCACATTTTCCCTCACAATTGCTTATGCCATTAATAAAGCCATTTTGTTTAGTCTAAAGCAAGAAAATCAGACTATATTTATACTACAGTTGCTTTACATAAATTTTATTTTTAAAATATTTCCATTTTTATTCTTATCATATATAAATGTAATCTGATATTGTTATAGGTAATAATTCTTATTTTTATTCTTTCAATATATGCATGTTAAGTTTTTCAATATGTGGCAATTACAAAGAAAAACATTGAAAACAGAATAATAAATAAGCAGATACCAGCTCTGATGTCATGAAGTTTAAAAATCTAGAGGGAGGCATTTTATTATGCAGTATTACAATATAACTTCACATCGGTGTTCATCAATGTGATTTTTGTCTTTTAATGTGAGTGCAGATAACTAAAGTAAATGGTAAGATTTGATAGCATTACACACACTGAAGTAGTGTATATCCATAAATCTGTTCAAGGTTTTTTTTTTTAAAGTATTGTTATTTATTTATTTTTGTGAGAGAGAGAGAGCAAGCAAGCACGTGTTCATGTGCAAGAGAGGGGCAGGGGAGTGGGGCAAGGGCAAAGAGAGGAGACAGAAGCAAGCTCCCCGATGAGCAGGGAGGATGAGCAGGGAGCCAGATTTGGGACTTGATCCCCGTACCCTGGGATTACAACCTGAGCTGAAGGCAGATGCTTAACTGACTGAGCCACCCAAGAGCCCTAAATCTGTTCAAGTTTAGACAGTGCTTCAAAGACTTAATAATGGAAATGAGCAGCATATAAAATGCTGCCTTAGTTGAGAGAACCACCTTGAACAACTATAAATAATAACTCTTTCAAATACTCCTATATTTCTGGGCCTTTTGCTCTGCATATTCTTGGTAACATGCTGCAGATCTAGGCTACAGCTTTTAGATCTTCCTCTCTGTATTTTTTAGACTATTTTATCAGTTGCAGTAATCTTTCCAGATACTTGGTTGATGAACTGAACCTGTGGTCCATTTCCTTGATTTCTTTGGAAATCATAGCACCTATGTTGGGTGGAGTAAAATAATTTTAATTCTTTTAATATATATTCCTGAAAAATCTGCATTTTTGTGTTCTTATAAGCAAATCAATGACTTTTAAAAATGATTCTTTAACTTGAAAAAACCCTGCTGCTAAAACTACTAACATAAACAAGGCTACTTAACATATTGAATGCATAATTATACCCTTGGAAGCCCTTTAAAATCCTAATTTTTATAGGCAAATATACCACTGCATATGTATACAAACCCATAAAGAAAAAAAAATCATGAAATGCTAACATAAAAACATTATGTAACTTCTGCCTTATCCCTAATGGTTTAGAAATTAATTACATAAAGTAGCCATGAATTCATTTTGTGGAACTGTTTTGGAATTAAACAAATGGTGTGAGGTTAAACTATGAAAATTACTTTAATTTCTTGATTTTTGAAACAAGACCCAGATTTTAAAATACAAATTAAATACAGGCAGAAATTACCATTTTTAAAACATGGTAATTTTTTACAATGGGTGGTAACTGGGTGGTTAACTGGGTGGCTCAGTTGGTCAAAGGTCTGTCTTCAGATGAGGTCATGATCTCACAGTCCTAGGATCAAGCCCAGCTTTGGGCTCTCTGCTCAACAGGGAGTCTGCTTCTCCTTCTCCCTCTGTACCCCCTTGCTCCCAGTCATGATCTCTCTCTCTCTTTCTCTAATAAATAAATAAAGTCTTAAAAAAATAAAAAATGTATTAAAATGTTCAACCTTGGGACGCCTGGGTGGCTCAGTTGGTTAAGCGACTGCCTTCGGATCAGGTCATGATCCCAGCGTCCTGGGATCGAGTCCCACATTGGGCTCCTTGCTCAGCAGGGAGCCTGCTTCTCCCTCTGCCTCTGCCTGCCACTCTGTCTGCCTGTGCTCGCTCACTCTCTCTCCTCTCTCTGACAAATAAATAAATTAAAAAAAAATGTTCAACCTTAACTGTCATAGGGGAAATGAAAAATATTATTATAATAAACACAATTTTGCCTTCACTATGTTGCTGAAATTTAGCTTCATAGTACCAAAAACTAGCAAATAAAAGGTAATGGGAGATTGTAATAGATTGATATTTGAAAGTAGAAATTTCTAGAAATATTGGGAAAAATTAGTCTTTATCTTGAAAAATTGAGCATTATCTTGAAAAGTTGAATATGTACAGTCTCTGACCCACTTATCTCATATTTATGTAAATTTAATAGAGATGTTCATAATCACACACACAAAAATATTTAAAGCTATTCACGTTAAAAGTATTTGTAATAGTAAAAACCTAGAAACCAACCAAAAGCCTATCAGTGCAAGAACGGATAAATTTTAGAAGCTAAGGATCTTTCTTCGAACAGTAGAAAGTAACCGTTTGTCTTCTGGCACTTAGTATAAAAGAGGCACTATAACAATTTATAGTAGTAGTATAGGAAATGTATATTTTACAGTGTCTTGGTGGATATGATATTGAAAATAGGAGTATTTAATTCAACGCACACAATCATTTAGTGAAAGATGGAAGCCTATTAAAAAAAAGGACTAAAGAGAAAAAAAAAGTGACAGTGGATATGCTAAAGAAGGAAAATTTTTAGAAATATGTAGTAGCTCGTTGTGGTGGGGAAAATAAAAAAATGCTTATAACTCTTAGATGTTTGAATTATATGATCATATGTTGTACTTCTAATTACAGTATCTTGCACAGAAGATTTCTAGATAAGGCATTTGTGACTGTGAATTTAGATAAATTAGTATACAAATTTACTGATGAAATGAATATCCAATTTACAGATGAGTAATTCACAATTTAGTACTAGCTATCAATCAATTCCCATTGGGTTAATGACTAGAGTTTGCATCAGGGAAATGAAAATATCAAGGGAGGTTTAAGTAATTTGTTTATTTGGCTACTTCAACCATCCTTCTTAATCTGCTTTATACCTCCAGACTCTGGTAGAGTGATTTAAATGGGGCACATTCACTTCCCAGAGTATCACAGTTTATTCAGTGATATTCAGTTATTCAGTTAAGATATTGATATTCAGTTAAGAAAAGGATGATGTTGAATGTATTCACTAGTTTATCCCTGGAATATGTTTTCAAAGTTGTTTATTTGGCTACTTCAACCATCCTTCCCAGAGTATCACTTCCCTGAATATCACAGTTTATGTGATATTCAGTTAAAAAAAGGATGATGTTGAATGTATTCACTAGTTTATTCCTGGAATATGTTTTCAAAGTTGAGAAATGGCAAGAGAGAGATAAAAGGTCTATAATAACTGCTTTACATGATTGTTTATACATATCTCCAGTGTTTCCTTTTTTATAAATATTAGAGATTCCAGACATCCAAAAGCTACTGAATCTCTGAACTGGAAATTTATTTTAGTGATTTCCCCCCATTCTACCTTTGGCCTGGAACTAAAGATAATAATTTGTACAACTGGATTCACTGGTTAATTCTACCAAATATTTTAGGAAGAAATTCCACTAATCCTCTATAATCATTTCTTTCAGAGGACAGAAGTAGAGGGAATACTTCCTAACTCATTCTACAAGGCCAGTATTACCCAATACAAAAACAGACAAAGCAATTACAGGAAAAGAAAAATTGAGATCAATATAGCTCATGAACATATATACAAAAATCCTCAACAAAATATTAGTGAATTGAATCAAAAAAAGTATTTAAAAATTATATACAATCAGGTAGGTTTTATTCTAGGTATGCAATACAGGTTCAACATTCAAAAATCAATTATTTTAGAAAATATTTTATTTACTTATTTGACAGAGAGACACAGCAAAAGAGGGAACACAGGGAGGGGGAGTGGGAAATGGAAGCCCCGATGTGGGGCTCAATCCCAGGACCCCGGGATCATGACCTGAGCTGTAGGCAGATGCTTAATGACTGAGCCACCCAGGTGCCCCCCAAAATCAATTATGTAAAACATCACATCAAAGGACAAAAAAGAAAAATCACACGATCATATCAATAGGTAAGAAAAAAACATTTGACAAAATCCATCACTCATTTATGATAAAAACTTAGTAAACTAGTAATGGAAAGGACAATTTCTCAACTTGATAAAGACTATCTGTAAAAAAATACCCTACAGCTAAACATCATTCTTAATTGTAAAAAACTTGAAGCTTTCCTACTAAGATCTGGTACAAAGGAAGGATGTCCCCTCTCACCACTGTTTTTCAACATCATACTGGAAGTCCTTGCTAATGCAATAAATAAGAAAAGAAAACAAATGTATACAGGGTGGGAAGAAAGACATACTACTGTCTTTGCTCACAGATGACATGATTGTCTACACAGAAAATCCAAATGAGTCAGCAAAAAAACCTTCAGGAACTAATAAACAATTATAGCAAGTTTGCAGGGTACACAGTTAAGATACAAAAGTCAATTGATTTCCTACATATCAACAATGAACAAGTGGATCTGAAATGAAAAACACAATACTATTTACATTAACACATCCCAAAAATGAAATATTTAGATATAAATCTAAAAAATATGTGTAAGAACTATATGAAGAAAACTGCAAAAGTCTGGTGAACAAAATAAAAACAATTAAATAAATGAAAAAAAATTCCAGGCCATGGATAGGAGGACTGAATATTGTAAAGATGTCAATTCTTCCCAACTTGATCTATGGATTGTCTGTAATCTAAATCAAAATCCCAGCAAGTTATTTTATTGATATGGACAAATTACTTCTAAACTTTATGTGGAGAGGCAAAGATTCTTAATAGCCAATGTAATACTGAAGAACAAAGTTGGAGGACTGACGCTACTAGATTTCAAGACTTACTATAATTCTAGTAATCAAGACAGTGTGGTACTGGCAAAAGAATATACAAATAGATAAATGGAAGAGTATCGCAGCCCAGACACAGACTCACATAAATAGAGTCAGCTGATTTTTTACAAAGAAGCAAGACAATACAAAGCGCAAAGATAGTCTTTTCTATAAATGGTATTGGAACAATTGGATATCTGCATGAAAAAACATGAATCTAGACACAGATCATATACCATTTTCAAAAATTAACTCAAAATGGGTCACAGACCTGACTATATATAATCTGAAATTATAAAATGCCGAAAAGATAACATAAGAGAAAATCTAGATGACCTTGGATATTGTAATACTTTTTCAGATACAATACGAAAGACATGATCCATGAAAGAAACAATTGATAAGCTAGACATCATTAAAATTGAAATCTTCTGCTCTGGGAAAGACAACATCAAGAGAATTGAAAAGATAAGCCTGGGAGAAAATATTTGCAAAAGACGTATCTGATTGCTGTATTTATTAAAAAATACATACAAATAACTGTTAAAACTCAAAAACAGGAAAACAACAACCTGATGAATAATTGAGACAAAGATCTTAAGAGTTACCTTGCCAAAGAAGATTCAAAGATGGCAAATAAGTGTAAGAGAAGATGTTCAACATCATATGTTATCAGGGAAATGCAAATTAAAACGAGAGACCACTACACACCTGTTAGAATAGCTAAAATCTAGAACATTGACAGCCAAATGCTGGCAAGGATGTAAAGGAACAAGAATTCTCATATACTGCTAGTGGAAATGCAAAATGATATATCCATTTTGGAAAGCAATCTGATGGTTTTTGACGAAACCAAACATTTTCTTACCATTATATCCAGCAATCATGCTCCTTGGTATTTATTTATCCAAAGGAGTTGGAAACTTATGTCTATACAAAAACCTGACATTTATAAAACATGCTGATGTTTATCAAAATGGAGTGTAAAGCAGCTTTATCCATAAGGCCAAAACCTGGAAGCAGCCAAGATACCCTTCAGTAGATAAATGGATTAATGAGCTCTTTCCATGCAGAAAATAAAATATTATTTAGCACTGAAAAGAAATAAATTATCAAGCTATGAAAAAAATGGAGAAGTAAATCTGAGAAAGCTACATACTTTATGATTCTAACTATATGACATTCTGGCAAATGCACAACCATGGAGGCAATAAAAAGGTCAGTGATTGGTTGTCAGAAGTGGTGGGGGTACAAATAAACAGGCAGAGCATAGGGGATTTTCAGGGCATTGAAAATACTACATATGATAAGATAATGATGAATAAATGTCAACATACATTTGTCCAAATTCATAGAATGTATAAGAGTGAACCTTTATGTAAACTTCAAATTCAGAGTGATAATGATGTATCCCTGTAGGTTCACCAACTGTAATAAATATACCATACTAGTGAGTGATATTGATAATGGGGGAGGTCATGCCTGTGGGGGAAGGGAGTATATGGGAAATCTCTGATTTTATCAGAGATTTTATTATAAAATCTCCTCTTGATTTTATTATAAATGTAATCTTCCTCTTGATTTTATTATAAATGTAAAACTCTTATTAAAAAATAAAGTATTTAAATTTTTTATAAAGGGGTTTTTCTATGATTCTATTATATATATTCTATATATATTATATTTTACATGATTCTATCAAACTGAGTATAAGACAGTACTGGTAAATATAACTCTCTGAAAAAATGTTTTTTTTTTTAAAGATTTTCTTTATTTATTTGACAGAGAGAGAAATCACAAGTAGGAAGAGAGGCAGGCAGAGAAGGAAGCAGGCTCTTTGCTCAGCAGGACCCTGAGATCATGACCTGAGCCTAAGACAGAGGCTTAACAGACTGAGCCACCCAGGCACCCCGAAAACATGTTTTTTTGAAGGCATAGACAAGATATTTCTAAAATATCAGAGACATCTTTACCATCATATGTATTATATCATATATATTCTATCATATACATTATATTTCATATATATGTATAATGAAAGGAAAATGAATGTAGTATTAGTATCTGGTAACTGTTTTCCAGACTTAAGTAGAGAGTTCCTCTATGGGGCTAAAAGAAGCAAACTTTCCTGTGGAGTTTCTTACACATGCTATTTCCAAATGCTCATTGGCCAGCTATTCCTAGTCTCATACTGAAAGAGGCTACGTGGAAAACTATTCCATAATTTCTCTCAAATACTGTTAACAACTCCATATCAATAAGGCAGAGGATATACATTAATTGTAACCTGTTGTGCCCTCACACCAGCACCTTATAGGACTGGGCCTGCTTCTCTCTAGAAACATTCTTTCTCTTGGATTTTGTAATATCATAAATTGCTCCTCTTTATCAATGTATTCATTATTAGAGGTTTTCTGGGATTTATACTTGCTCTTTTATTTTTTTTTTCTTTTCAATCTGCATCTACTCTCATTGACTCAATTACAATCCATATGAAAAAGCCATCATATTTTTATCTCCAGCTAATATCAATGCAGGGCCTGGACATGTAACTCTCATTAACATCCACCTTTATTTTATTTTTATTTTTTATAAACATATTTTTATCCCCAGGGGTACATGTCTGTGAATCGCCAGGTTTACACACTTCACAGCACTAACCATAGCACATACCCTCCCCAATGTCCATTCCCCACCCCCCTTTCCCGACCCCCTCCCCCCAGCAACCCTCAATTTGTTTTGTGAGATTAAGAGTCACTTATGGTTTGTCTCCCTCTCAATCCCATCTTGTTTCTTTTCTTCTTTTTCTACCCCCCTAGTCCCCCATGTTGCATCTCCACTTCCTCATATCAGGGAGATCATATGATAGTTGTCTTTCTCTGATTGACTTATTTCACTGAGCATGATATAACATCCACCTTTAAATGTCTCACAGGCATTTCCTATTTAATACCATTTTCCCCTCCAAACATAGTGCTCTTTCCTTGCTGCCTAAATCAGGAAATTATACCCTGGTTTACCCAATTCCCTTAATCCCAAACCTGGAATTATTCTTTATTCCTTCTCTCCTTACCTATCAATTTTACAAATCTAGTATTTCCTATTCCATATAACTCTCTGAAACCCATCCACTATATTGTTCCTCACTGTGAAGTGACCATCATTTTTCCTATGGATTACTGTAATATTCTCTTAACTGATCTTTCACATTAACTCCTGATTTTTTATAATTTATCCTCAGCTATGATCACCTTTATGAAATATAAGTCTGCGTTCTAATGTATAAAACAATTCAGTGACTTCATGATGACATTTGAACAGATCCAAAATCCAGCCAACAATGCTTTGCAGGGTTTACTTTCTGCCTGCATTTCTTGATTCCTTTCACAGTTCTATTTCTTTGGCTCTCCATATCTGTGAAGGGAAGTTTTATGGTGACTGGCCTAAGGCAGGGAGACCCAGGCAGCCAGTAAAACGGTATTCATGGATGTGTCCGTGAGGGTGTTTCTGGAAGAGATAAGCATTTGATTCAGTAGACTAAGTGAATGTCTCATTTAATCCACTAGGGGTACAGGAGAGAATGAAAGGGAGAATTTTCTTTTTCTTCTTGAACAGGGATGTCCATCTTTTCCTCTCCTTGGACATCAGAGCTCCTGGTTCTCGGGCCTTTATACTTGGCCACCTACACCATGGGCTCTCAGGCCTTCAGACTCAGAATTATACTACTGGCTTTCCTTATTCTCTAGCATACAATTGGCAGACTGGGGAATTTCATTGCCACCAAACCCTTGTGAGCCAATTCCTATGATAAATCTCCTCATATATTCTCTGTGTATCCTATTGGTACTATTTTTCTGGAGAATGCTTATACAATACATTAGCTAAACTGACCTACCTTCATTCAGTTCCTTTCACATCCATGATTTCTTCAAACTCTGAACCAGTTTTCCTGTGCCTGAAAAGATATTACCTACTCCTATTGTTCCCTTATAAGTGTGCCTGCCTCAGGGCAAAGTCTAATATGGATTCTTTTATTAAATACCCCCACAGAATACCAAAAGGCATCCTTTACAATAATCACATTTACTTTTTTTCTTGTATAATATCTAACTTTTCTATGAGATTTGAAGCTTCATATTGCCAGGGTATCTCTATTGGTTTCATTCATAACTGTATTCTAAGTACAGTGCTTAAAAATTATAGGCTTTAAGGGAAAGGAGTTGAATAAATAAATGAATAAACAAAAAAAACCTAGAGAGAAAAATCCAAAAGTATTTCACTGAAGTAAAGGTGTAAATTTGATTTTAAAATTTACCAAAACTTGAAGTAAAAAAAGTATTATGTTTTGTTACTCTGAAATTAACTCCAGTTAGATGGGGCTCATAACTGTCAAGGTAAGAAAGAATGTACAAAATCTTGAAGAAATTAAAAACTAAAGTAGTAATATTTCCTATTATTACTCAGACTATACCATGTAAATGCATTTATATATTTTTAGTTCCATGCATGTAAGTAAACATCTCTAAAATTTCTTTTAATAAAAATCTTTAAATAACCATACATAGATATATCTTATCCAATGACCATCTTAATTCTATGTTTAATTTCAGCCCTTATCAACATTCCTTTGCATGCCATCTCAGGCTTCATGGGCAGTGAGTTCAAGAAATTGGAATCCTATAATGAAAACTCGAGCACAGTGCCTTATACCTATTAAATACTTAATGTAGTTAAGCAATTTAATGAATTTTTATTCAATGAATGTTCCCATAAATTTCCAATCCTCTAGTAAATTGCTATTTTCAACACATATCATAAATCTATATTTTCTAGTCTTTCATCCTTTAAAATATCTTAGCCAATAATTTCTACCTTTTATTGTCATTTGCTTAATATATATTCAGAGATGGTGCGGGGAAAGAGAAAAAGAGAGGCAAACAGAAAAATCAATCACATACTATATTTATGAATGTAAAATTATTAAATATTTTCTTAATGCTAAGTTAGATATATAAATTGATTAAGGGATTATGGGTAGACAATTTGATTTTTAAATCTTTTCTGTCTTATGAAAGCAATGGTTCTCATACTGCTCAACATCATATTCTATTAATTGAACATGTTGATCTTATTGTTTGAGATGATTTTTGATCTTCACATTTATTTTGATATTCATTTCTTATATGGCCTAAAAATATGTTTACTATATTATTTTTTTTAAGATTTTATTTATTTATTTGTCAGAGAGAGAGTGGGAGAGAGAGCGATTGAGAACAGGCAGACAGAGTGGCAGGCAGAGGCAGAGGGAGAAGCAGACTCCCCGCTGAGCAAGGAGCTGGATGTAGGACTCGATCCCAGGATGCTGGGGTCATGACCTGAGCCGAAGGCAGCTGCTTAACCAACTGAGCCACCCAGGCGTCCCTGTTTACTATATTATTGTGCATCATTTACTATTTTAATGTCTTTGTGTTTTACTCATTTGATTAGTACTGAAAAGGTTTTAAAGGACATTGTATTTTATACTAATATTTTACATATGAATTATAAATTTCTATAATTTTTTAGAATAAGTTACAAAAGTTTCTAGGAACCTATGCTTAAGGGAAAAGAATGTAATACTTATATTTAGATATAATCAGTGTTTCACACAATAAAGATGGCATTTACATATTTATGAAAGATAAATATGAAGACTGGGAATCAGATGAGTAACACTGTCCATTCCTCCCTAAAACTCCTAAGAGAATCATGAATGAGTCCCTTGTCACTAGCTCGATAATTTGCAAGCCTCCTTCCTTTCATTTGAGATATTCATGATGAATGAATATTCTATTTCAGTAGCCTGAATAAAATCATTTCAAATCCCAGGACATATTGACTTTATAATTTGCATATACTTTCAGTATTTTTACTTATGATTTATTTTTTGTCTTTCCAAATATATAGTAAAATGTGAATTTACATAAATGTGTGCCCAGGCAAATACATTATTTGCTTGATGTAAATAAAAGTAATAAAAACAACAGAACTATTAAGTCATTTAGGTAATAATTTTCATAAACTTCTGTATCTATACACATATGTACAAACATAGACATTTTTAGTTTACAGGCTGAACATATGAAGAAATTAAGTAGAAATAGTCAATTTCTATTCCTTCAACTAATTACAATTTTTAAAAGTCCAAATAAAAAGGTCTTTGAAATCTTAATAGTTTTTCTTTTGGGTTCAGGAAAATTTTTTGACTTTAGAATGTTAGCACCACAAAAACAGATCAGTAAGATCCTAATGAATAACTTAAAAGAGTAAAGAATTCAGAAATCTTTCTCCCCTTAAAAAGTTTTTTGGTTTTTGGTTTTTAGGTTTTCTTTTTTTTTTTTTTTTCCAGCTGAAGGAATATAGAAATAAGACTCAGGGTTTGCTCAGTGACATACTGAAGTCATACTGAGGATATAAATTTCATCCTTCCAAAGAGATTACAGTGAAGACACATTGTTTCATATTCAGCTTTTTTACTCAAACTTTAAATTCCAAAAAAGAGAAATGTTGTGTCTCAGTATGCCTTCCTCTCTCCTAGCAACAGTAATGGAATTCAAGCTGCTAACATCCTAAAATTCTTTTTAAACAGGGAGAGAACAAGATGAAAAATGTTACAATGAAAATATATATGGAAACAAAATGCCTATGTGTGATGAACACTGACTGTTACATGTAAGTGATGAATCACTAAATTCTACTCCTGTAATGCAGAAATCCCTATAACTACAACCATCTAGAGTGGAGGGGTAAATAATGTCCCAAAGATCAGAGACTTAAAATCAATTCCTAAAATGTTTTCAATCAAGCTCAATTTGCTTTTCCCCTAATTGTATATCAAAATGATCTGAGTAAATGTTTCTTACACATGGCAAAAAAACTGTAAGTATAAAGAGCAGCTTAATGATAATTAGTAGATGGAAATCACTGTTATAGACAAGTTTTTGGAAAATGTGTCACCAACTAATTACCACAGTATAAAAAAATCCTAGTAATTATTGTTTGAAACTAAATTAAAACCTAATGTTGGAGAACTACCGAATAACACACCTAAATTAGAATATAAGGGAGACATTTTCTGTTTTTATTCCTATCAAAAGACATATATTTACATATTTATTGCAAAGCATCAGTTTGACAAAAATAATAGTCATGGGCACCTGGATGGCTCAGTTGGTTAAGATTCTGCCTTTGGCTTAGGTAATGATCTCGGGGTACTGGGATCAAGTCCGACATTGGGCTCCCTGTTTAGTAGGGAGTCTGCTTCTTCCTCCGCCCCTCCCCGCTACTCTCTACCTCTCTCTCTCCCTCCCTCCCTCACAAAGATAAAAATCTTTTTAAAAAAATAAAATAATAGCCACAAGAATTACAGTCTTTGTAATTTTTTTAAAGTAAAAGTGGGAACACAGAGTAAAGAATGCACATTTTAAAGATTTATCAGAACTATGTCAAATACAGTCCATTGCAGCAAGAGAGGGCAGTGTCAAAGCCTCAATTTTGATTTGAAAGTGGGTCAATCAATTATAGTTTGACCCAAGGCTTTGAGTGCACCTAAAAATCCATATAGCATCCATTGTCTTTCATCATATGCTGAAACAGCTTGAACATATATATGTTTCTATAAAAATAATGTGTTCAGCTGGAGAAAAAATTAAGTGCCCAACATTCACCTATGGCTGGTGAATTTCCCTTTAGTGCGATGAACAACAGAACTGGTGCACTGTGACTGATTTCTATCATATTCAAATAAGTCATACTAAGATATGTATAAATTTCCTACTAGATAAAATTACTGAAATTGCTACAAATATGATTAGTGTTTAAAAATGTAGGTAGGAAACAGTGCAGAGCTTAACAAAAATACAATTGAGGAAAAACTCAGGGAATGTATGAAGCTGTATGAAAGCATATGTCAGTGTCTAGTAATTAGGGAACTAAGGTATGTAAATATAGCTAAATTGTTTTATTTCCTCAGGTAAATATTTGCTTTAGTGGGATGAAAACATTTTAAAAGTCCACAATGGTACAGACATTTACATCTTTTAAAAAACTTCAATGATCTCATACCTTCTTTCAGTCTTAACTGCTCATTCATTTCAAATAAATTATGCCCAATGGATTACTTTTTTTTGTTTTGAATTCTGTGACTATGCAAAGTCACAGACTTGCCTTTCAGAAATCCATAGGGGAAAAATTTGCCAAAGGGAAATTTCTGAAGGTAAAAATGGATAAAAACAAATAATCAATTAGAATTTTATGATTTTTATTAAAGACATGCAGCTTTCACTTTGTATGGCAGTGTGGGATCATAAAAATGACTATGAACACTAGAACTATACAATGTAATCTTTTTAAAAAGATTTTATTTATTTTAGAGAGAGAGAGAGAACATTCCCAAGCACAAGTGGGGGAGGGGTAAGGGGAGAGGGAGAGAGAGAATTCCAAGCTGACTCCCCACGAGTGTAGAATCCTAAACAGGGCTGGATCCCATGACCCTGAGATCATGAACTAAGCTGAAATCAAGAGTCACTGCCCAACCAACTGAGACAGTATGGTACTGGCACAGAAACAGACATACAGATCAATGGAACAGAACACAGAGCCCAGAAATGGACCCTCAACTCTATGGTCAACTAATCTTCAACAAAGCAGGAAAGAATATCCAATGGAAACAAGTCTCTTCAACAAATGGTGTTGGGAAAATTGGATAGCCACATGCAGAAGAATGAAACTGGACCATTTCCTTATACCACACAAAAAAATAAGACTCAAAATGGATGAAAGACCTAAATGTGAAACAGGAATCCATCAAAATCCTTGAGGAGAACACAGGCAGCAACCTCTTTGACCTCAGGTATAACAACTTCTTCCTAGAAACATCGCCAAAGGCAAAGGAAGCAAGAGCAAAAATGAACTATTGGGACTTGAAGATATAAAGCTTTCACACAACAAAGGAAACAGTCAACAAAACCAAAAGACAATCAACAGAATGGGAGAAGATATTTGCAAATGACATATCAGATAAAGGGCTAGTATCCAAAATCTATAAAGAAGTTATCAAACTCAATACCCAAAAAATAATAATCCAATCAAGAAATGGGCAGAAGACATGAACAGACATTTCTGCAAAGAAGACATCCAGATAGCCAACAGACACATGAAAAAGTGCTCCACATCACTCGGCATCAGGGAAATACAAATCAAAACCACAGTGAACTACCACTTCATACCAGTCAGAATGGCTAAAATTAACAAGTCAGGAAAGGACAGATGTTGGCGAGGATGCAGAGAAAGGGGAACCTTCCTACCCTGTTGGTTGGAAAGCAAGCTGGTGCAACCACTCTGTAAATAGCATGAAGGTTCCTCAAAAAGTTGAAAGTAGAGCTACCCTATGACCTAGCAATTGCACTACTGGGTATTTACCCTAAAATTACAAATGTAGTGATCTGAAGGGGCACATGCCCCTCAATGTTTATAGCAACAATGTCCACAATAGTCAAATTATGGGAAGAGCCTGGATGTCCATCAACAGACGAATGGATAAAGAAGATGTGGGGTGTGTGTGTGTGTGTGTGTGTGTGTGTGTATGACATGAATATTATGCAACCAATAAAAAAAGAAATCTTGTCATTTGCAACAATGTGGATGGAACTAGAAGGTATTATGCTAAATGAAATAAGTCAAAGAAAGACAATTATATGATCTCACTGACATGAGGAATGTGAGAAACAAGACAGATCATAGGGGAAGGGAGAGGAAAATGAAACAAGATGAAACCTGGCAAGGAGACAAACTGTAAGAGACTCTTCATCTCAGGAAATAAATTGAGGGTTGCTGGAGGGGATGGGGGTAAGAGGGATGGGATGGCTGGGTGATGGACACTGGGGAGAGTATGTGCTACGGTGAATGCTGTGAATTTTTTAAGACTTATATATTACAGACCTGCACCCATGAAACAAGTAATGCATTATATGTTTAAAAAAAAAGAAGTACAGAGATCAAAAAAGCAAAGTTTAAGTAAAGATACCAAGCAACTGTTAACTGCATGAATCGGTAGCCTGGACCATAATTTATATGGTCAAGAGAAATGTATATGCAGGAATACTTACTATATAAATTGTAACAAAATGCATAGGATTAGTTGGAAAAGCCTCCAGAGTACCTGTAGGAGACCTTAAGTAATAAGAATTGAAGTTCTCCAACATTTAAAAGGCAGGAAAGAGAAAGAATCAAATGAGTGTTCCAAATGGAAGGAGGAAAACCAGGATGCATGGAGAAATATTTCCAGGAAAGAGACAGGACCAATTGTACCAAATTCTTTGTGATACAAAATGCGGTATGGACTGATAACTAGCCATTAACATTTGATTTACATGAAAGTTGTTAGAGGCTTGAAAAGAGCAGTTTCAAACAAGTAAATGGCTGACATTGAGGGATGAGAGCTGAATAATGGGGGATGGGAAGTGGAGACAGAAAAGATAAATTATTTTTAGAATTTTGCTATAATGTAAGGAAAAGGGGAAGTAGTTGGAGAAAACATGTAATCAAAGGAGGTTTTCTTTATGGACCAGAGAAATTTCAACATGTTTATATATTGATAACAATAAAACAATAATGAGGAAAAACTAAGATTGTAAAAGAAAAAGAAATTCCAGCATGGTCCACTTTGTCTTTTAATCCCCCTCAACAGTTAATCTCCCCTTCAATTTCACATTCATGCATTCCTTCATTCATTCCATCAACAATTACTTCCAGAGCACTTACTCTGTGTTTGACTCTGTTCTAGGCACTTGCAATATACTGCTGAGTGAAACACACAAGATTTCTGGTACTTTGAAGCTTATGTTCCAGTTGGGGAAGACATGCAGTAAGAAGTAAACCTAATAAATGAAGAAAATATCTTGTTTAAAGGGAATAACCATATGGATTAAAAAAATAAGTAAAACAAGGTAAGGGAAATCAGGAAAATGAGGAATGGCATTATTAAACAGTGTGGTTAATTATAGGCTCCAATAAGAGAACAGCATTTGAGCAAAGACTGAAAATAAAGTTATGGGTATCCCAGGCATATTTCTAGTAAATAGATCATAAGGTGAAAGTGTGTCTCAATTTCTGGACTAACAGTACGGAGACAGTGTGGCTGGAGCAGACTGAAAAGAGAGAATAGTAAGACAGCTCACAGAGTAGATCATTGAGAAGATTCTGATACTCTATTTACTTTGCCTGACATGGAGAACCATTGTAGGGTGTAAGCAGAATAAGATCAAGTTTAGGTCTTGATCAAAGAACACAATAGAATGCTGGAATAGAGTCTGGCTCTCTGAAATAAGAATGAAAGAAGAAAGACCAATTAGACCCTACTATAGCAATCCAAGTAATGGATGATAGTAGCCTGTTCCAGGGTTAGAACTGCTGAAGAGGTAAGAAGTATGTTCTTAAGGTATGTTAAATATATTTTTATGATATATTGAACTAAGTGAGGAGTCAAGGATGACCCCAATGTCCTTAATCCATGCAAATGCAAAGACAGAGTTGTGGTAAACTGAAATGGGAAGGGCTGTCAATAAAGCAGCTTTTCAGAAAAATTCAGTGTTTTTGTTTTTTAAGGCTGAGATAGTTAAACAGCCACGTAAATAGCAAAGTTGAGGAAGTAGCTGAATATAAGAGTCTAGAATTTGGGAGAGAGACTTAGGCTGAAGAAAATGTCATTAATAAGCAAGAGATCCCTAATTTCATGTAACCACCAATTATTGGCAATAAGACCCATCCTTTTTCTTCTTCTCTTCTGTAGTGAGTGACATGCCTTTGCCTATACATACTCTATCCTTTCTGATATATCTGACATCTTAGTCCCATTCTTTTTAGAATCATTGCTGGGCCATTTATTTCACTTCTTCCTTTTTTCACATCATTTAAACATCTTCAGTAGAGGTTAAGGTTGGTAAAATACATCTATTGTTATACTCCTGTTCTTTGAACTTAAAGACAACAACAAAAAAAGGAAATAGAGGAGAGATGTGCCATCTACAATGTGTTAGGAAAAATGTCATCATCCCCAATTAAGGAGGGTGAAGTTTACTGAGAAAAACAATTTGTAACACTACTCAGAAGAGGAAAGATGCTTAGAGCCAACATATACATTTCCATATCTTAAATATATAAAGATATATTAAATATATATTATATAATATAAATATATATTTATAAATTTATACTTATATTAAATTATAAATATATATGTATATATACATATATATGTGTGTGTGTGTGTGTGTGTGTGTGTGTATATATATATATATATAACCCTTTCCAACTACTCCCCAACTCACCTCCTCCCCAAGCCATCCTCAGTTTGTTTCTTAATGCTCAGCATCTCTTATGGTTTGGCTCCTTCTCAATTTTCACCTTATTTTGTTTTTCCTTCCCTTCCCCTATGTTCATCTGTTTGCATTAATCCTGGGAATGCAAACTGGTGAAGCCACTGTGGAAAACAATACAAAGATTCCTCAAAAAGTTGAAAATATAGTTACCCTATGACCCAGCATACATTTTTTTAATATCTTAAAAATCTTACGATTTTTTTTCTTAAAAGTACAAACACTCTTAAAGACTTTCTGTTTCATGAAGGGTAAGGGTTTGTCTTCAGTGCTGGAAATGTCCAGTGCATTACAGGATGTTTAGCTTCTCTGGATCTACACACTAAATGACAATAGTACCACTCCTGCATTGTCACCACCAATGTCTCCAAGTATTCCAAAAGTCATTTGGAGAGCTGTACTCTGTGCTGCCCTAGTTATGAAATAATCTTATTTAGAATAATTTGATTTGGGTTCATAAGTGGGCAAGTCAAAGTAGGAAATGACATTAGGTCAAGTTTAGTAAGTGGCAGTCTCAATGGAACCAAAGGAAAAACTGTGCAGACACACCACCTTATTGTCAATGACTTTGATGATAAGTGAGTGAGATTAGAGGGACTGAAGCCTTCTGAAGGAAGGAAGATGTGATCACAGAAAACTCTTTAAATAACAGTCTACATATAAAACATACCATCAGCAAATGGAAAAACAATTGAATGAAATATAAAAATATTAATAGTAGTTGTTAACGAATGGTGGCATTATATGGCATTTTAGTTTCAGTTTATAATTCCATGTTTCCAAAATTTCACACTGTGTATACACAATTTTATAAAAGGAGACAAAGTCTGGCATTAAAAATACAAATACATTTAGTTATTTGCAAATACAATCACGAAAATATTTGAGTCTTTCAAAAATCAATCAATTTCAATGTAAGTTTTGTTGTTTGAAATATACTGGTAGATTAAATTTCTTCATATTTTTAAAAGATAAAAATTAGAGCAAAGTCTAACCTTAATTATGATTTCATCTAAAGGACTGAATAAATGTGCTATTAAAATACTGTAGATTACTTGATAATGATGAATAAAATGACTAAATTTGTAGTTTTTGTTAGAACTTAAAATAGTTTTAATTAACAGACAACAGCCTTGACATAAGTACTCTGAAGATTAAGTCAAGTGATTTGTAATAACAGTTAAAGATATTTTTTAAATAATTTTTATTACTTATAATATTGCTAACAAGGTATTTTTAAAATTTTCTGAGTATGGCAATATCAGAAATTGTGTTTAATAATGTTGATAAGCAATAGGAAATAGCTGATGGATTTAACTAGTTTAATTTATTATATCAATAAATATGTTGTATTAATCATCTAATCCCATAAAAGGTAATAGTAAATAATCATTTTGCAGATAAAGTGCTGTGTAGTAACTAGTATTTTATGTCAATTTCCTACAAAATAATTCCCTAAATTTATTCTTAGTGAATAAAGATATTGTCAGAATGAATATATCATTTCAATATACTTTAAATTCAATTAAATCTTTTTTTCAGAAGAATCAGTGAGACCTTATTTTTGACTTTAGCGTACAATAAGCAAATTTCTGTGAAGTGGATTTGATTTTTCTTTTGGTGATTATAGATATGACATGACTGGCAGTGTATTAAAATGTCTTTTTTATCACAGTTTGAAAGCTACTGTCTCTGTGATAATAGGGTTAAAAATCTACAGTAAAGTAAAAAAGACAATACTTTTAACAGCAATCAGAGAAGTAGCATTTATTGTAATCCCAGTATTGTAAAAGAGTTGGGAGTTCATTTATCGATCGCCATTCACAACTTGGGAAGCAATTTATAAACAGCAGCACCTACCTATATAGTTAATCTGTTCTGTGAAATTTTACTTCAAGAATGTTATATGTAGTGTTTAAGAGACCACACATCCCTTTATTTTTGTTAATGTTTTCATACTTCTGTTTTTACTTTTGCATTTTAATGCAGATTTTCTTTCAAGATATTTGCTATAGCTAAGGAAACATCCACTGGTCTCCCACTATTTTCTGTTCCATATAAAGGTCACTAGGATAACAACTACACTATCAGAAGTGGGTTTAAATGGGACATAACTGTCCAGTTTGTAAGCCAAACAAGGACACTTATGGGACCTCAGTGGAGCAGAAATAAATTGATACTTATCTCAATTTACGAGAAACTAGAATGTGTCTTCACTATATTTATAGGGTATTTTTAAAAAAACTATAAAACAATTACATAGCTTCTTGTCTCCCTCTGTCATAAAAGCCCCCACCGGCCTGAATCCCAAGACTTGAGCAACAATCCATGACTATACTTTATATTTATTTAAAAATATAAACTCTGTAAGACACGTATATGTATTTAAATATATACCCTAGAACAGGAAAGAGAATTCTGTCCCTACAGGTGATACTGAATGCAAGTTACTAATTGTGTTATCTATAGATTAGATTAAATACAAAAATGGAAGTATAAATTGCTCCTCCTGGAGTGCACAGGGAACACACTACATCAAAATTTTCCGCAAACAAATGTGAGTATTCAATAGTTATATAATGAACAATACTGTCCCTTCTGTATTGTAAATACTTAGAAGTGTAGGGACCCACTTGGAACCTCAGAGTTTGCATGAAGATTATTTTAATCTGAAGACATTTGAGATTCAACAGATGGAGAAGAAAAGTCTTGTGAGAATTTCCCTTACCTGACTAAAAAAGTAGCAACTTCAATGAAGTGAGAGCACATAAGTCCTCTTTCTAGGGGTATTTTATGTTCCTGAAAGAGAAAGACTATTCATACCTGTATAGACAAATACTGTCACAGACTTTCTTATCTCCCATCCGTTCTCCTAAAAACTCATTCTTCTTTCTTAAGGAACTCTCGTTATTCTTCCCATTATAGCTTTCTCTCCCCACTCCTTTCCTCTACTAATTTAGATATATAAGCTTTCAACTTTAAATACTTACCAGTCACTTCTTTGTTGGCTCCATATGTATAGAAAATAAACCTTTTTTTCTTATGTTAATCTGTTTTTTGTCAGTTTAATTTGCTCATCCCAGAACTGAATCTAAAAGACTAGAAGAAAAGTTTTTTCCTACACTACAGAAGGCACTTCAAACTCACATTGAAGTTAATATATTATATATTAACCTATAGGTTTAGAGTTAGTATAGACTCCAGAAAAAATTTCTTTAAGATTGTATTTATTTATTTATTTACTTATTTGAGAGAGAGAGAGAGAGTACGTGCAAAAGTGCGGAGAGGGAGAGGGACAAGCAGATTCCATACTGAGCTCAGACCAGACATGGGGCTCTCATGACCTTGAGAGACCTGAGCTGAAATCAAAAAAACAGATGCCAGGGTGCCTGGGTGGCTCAGTGGGTTAAAGCCTCTGCCTTTGGCTCAGGTCATGATCCCAGGGTCCTGGGATCCAACCCCGCATCGGGCTCTCTGTTCAGCAGGGAGCCTGCTTCCTCCTCTCTGTCTCTGCCTGCCTCTCTGCCTGCTGTCTGTCAAATAAATAAACAAAATCTTAAAAAAAATAAATAGACGCCCAACCTACTAACCCACCCAGGTGCCCCTCCAGAGATTTCCAATATGAAAAACTGTGATTAATAATGAAAACTTTATACTATTACTGTGAATATTAAGTAAGTTAAAAGCATTCAAAATGGTGACCGACAAGGAGCAATTCTTGACTTATATTCATAATTCTAAAGTTCTTATATCCAAGAATTATACACAGCATTTAAATATTTTATTTTCTTTAATCAAATGACATAAGTTCACATAGGACTTGGGAGCTATTACTCTGAAAACAACAGTTGTCAGAGAAAAAAACAATGGTTTCAGCATAAAGGAGGCCATGCATATCAGATACACGTGAAGAAATGTTCTCTAGTATCAGGTTATTTATCCCAAAGTCACCATGATTGTTTTAAGATTAGTCTCCAGAGAAAATTAAAAATAAGAAGATGATCAAATAATTTAAGCATTTTAGTTATAAATGGAAAATAATGTAATCAATCTTTTAGGTTCCTTCTAAATCTATAGTCCTATAATTAGGAAACCTTTCAATGCACTGGCCTTCTCAGTATCTTTCTAGTGTACTCTTAAATGTAGATCCAAAAAAACAGAATATAGAGTTTTCCATATTTAATATATTTTATTTCATCTCTTTTTTTCTCCCACACCCAGCACGAGCCCAACATGGGGCTTGAACTCACGATCCTGATATAAGAGCTGAGCTGAAATCAAGAGTTGGATGCTTAACCAACTGAGGTACCCAAATACCCCTGATCTTACCTTTAAAAATACTTTAAGATTAAAAAAAAAAAACCTGTAAGATCAGAGAAAAAACTAAGTTCCATATCTAATTAACATTAGACATGAAAACTTTGAAAACTTTCAAAGGATATTATTAACTCCTTTGCTTATGCTTAAAAATAGATGCAGATTATAAAAATGATTTAAAATAATCATGAACATTTCTTAGAAAGTTAGGTTTTCCCAAAGTAATCTATCAATGTGAGGAATAATGCCTGAGGTTAACTAGTACAATGGGGTTAAATTTTAGTGATCCCATAATTCCTTTCCCGATTTTCCATTGCAAAAATGGACATAGAAATGCTTTTATTTTGATTATCTTTCATTTTTTATGTCTAAGCCAAAGGGAGCTTCCTTTGTCCAATCCTGTAACAAATATATTTAAGCACCCAAAATGGGCTATAGTTTGTATTAGGGGTTTTGAGGACTTCAGAAATAATTAAGACCCAAGAGCTGCCGTAAAAGAAACTAGCAGCTACCAGGCGGTAAGATAAAGCACACTGTAAAGCTTTTCTGCTTTCAAACTGGTGAACAGTGGCTAGACAGCCATTATTACAAAAATTTCTTTTTTTTCCCCAAATAAAGACATCACCTATCTAGAGAGTATATGCTGCCATTTGCTTTTGTCATTTAAAAAGTGCGCAGCAGAGAGAGAATTTAATATAAAACTTTTATTAAAAGGCAACTATGATTTAATATCAAAGGCAATATAGAGACTTCATTGAAAGGAGAAAAAAGAATCTTAAACCTCCTTAGGGGCAGGCCAGACATATTATGCTCACTTTTAGTTCATTCTTTCTTTTTCAAGCCTTTCTTCATTCACACCCTTTCTTCACTGATAGGGAAGAGGATGGGACATTACTTTTTTTTTCTATCCACAGTAAAATAGTACTGTTATCATTACGTTAAGTTGTTTTTACCTTGCCAAACATTAGTGCCATTTTTTCAGTCCTCTCAAACATAATGTAATTTTCTATAACTCTCCCAAAGACTTTATTTAGAAACACATTCACAATTGATTTATTGATTTATTGTCATTCTGATTTTTATTTTTTTAAAGATTTTATTTATTTATTTGAGAGAGAGAGAGGGAGAGTGACAGGGAGAAGCAGGCTCCCCGCTGAGTAGAGAAACTGACATGGGGCTGGATCCCAAGACCCTGAGATCATGACCAGAGCGGAAGGCAGACACTTAATGGACTGAGCCACCCAGGTACCCTGCCATTCTGATTTTTAAATTATACAGTTATTTTGGCTAACTACTTTATAAAATTTGATACAAAAATGCATGGTTAAAAATATAGAATTAGCTTCTTAATGATTAAAGGCTTCAGTTAATTCTAAACTTTGTGTATGTAAAATAAGCCCATCATATTTATGTATAGCCATATCATGTTCTTTTAGACTTTCTTGTTTAATTCCACATTCAGCCAATGATAAGAATAATAAGGAGCATTATTTCATACTGCTTTAGAAATACATGTTATGAAAACTTCCTGATACGATGCATGTAAAAATGATGGATAAATTTAAAAAACAAAAAAGCATGGACAACTTTTTAAAGGAATGACTAAGTAGGAAAGTAAGAAAAATTTTCAGATTCTAGAAATTTTAGGATATCAGGAAACAAGATTACCAAATACTGAGTTGGTGTCTACCTCCGGGGTCTCTGTCAATCTCTAATGGCCTCCAACTTGGAAACAGAAGGCAAAGTCTGAAACCCACTATTGGGACATTTGATTATAGAGCACACATAAAGTCAGGATTTACAATTATAGGAAAAATATAACTGTCTTACAGAAGGAAATGTTGACACTCTTGTTGCTTCTTCTTTATTCTGAATGGGTATGTGTCACAAAATACATTCTAATGACACTACCCTTCTGGGGATTTGATGACCACAATTACACTATTATGCTTGAAACAACTTCACAATGAAAGGTGTTTAAATTGAATTTAAATGGTTTCATCTGGTTTTCATCCAGTAACTTAACAAACAGAATTAAAACCATTTTTAGAGAAAAGTATTTTTTAAAAAGCAATGATTTTAACTACATTTTAAATTTCCAAAAGATCAATCACTATAAAGAAAACAAGGATCCATGAATGATAGTAAAAAAATAATAGTCATAAAATAAAATAAAGAATGAGACTTACATGAAAAACATATTAAAATAATCAAAGAATATAAAAGTACAATGTATCTTGGGTTCTCCAGAGAAGCAGAACTATTAAGTTTTATGCACATACTATACACACACACACACACAACCAATAGATTATATGTATATATATATTAACAGGACCAATAGATGTATGTATATATATGCATATATGTATATATACATAATATATACATAAATCATAGAAGCCTATGGTATAAGTACCATTCCAAATCTGAAAGCAAGAGAAGACCAATGTCCCAATTAAAAAACAAACTGGGAGAGGGAAAGAATTCTGACTCAACTTTTTAAAAATTTTATTCAGGCCATCAACTGATTCAGTAACACCCATCCACATTAAGGAGGGGAACCTGCTTTTCTCAGTCTACCAATTCAAATAATAATCTCATCCAGAAACACTCTCATAGTCATATCCAAAATAATGTTTAACTAAATTAGCTGGGCACTCCATGATCCAGTTAAGTTGACACATAAAATTAACCATCACATAATGTTTAATAACATTAAAGAAATAAAATGGGCATTGAAAATATTATGGAGGAAAAAAAATGAAGCTATAAAAATGGTTACAGTAGATTTGATGAAAAAATCCAAATCATCAAATAAGAGAAACAAACTGATAAAATACTACAGGAGATATATGAAGTAAATGTAATCAAATATCTTGCTGAAATTTGTTGCCTATGAAAAGGCTAAGGGCATAAATAGCGAAGGTGAAGTCATTCAGAACTGATAATTCCAATAACTTCAACAGGACAGAAGATTAACAGAGAGGATAATGGTACAAGAGTGTTTCAAGTGTTTACCTTTTTGACATTTACTGAAAACATGCCTTAAAAAATCAAGAAAATTTTAAAAATTGAAATATTAAAAAAATAGGAGAATTTAAACCAATCTCATTTTTAGGAAATAACACTGAATTCTAAATAGCATAAATTCAAAGGACTACAAATTAGAACAATAAAATGAAAATCAGAATATTTAGATAATGGAATTTCTTAAAAGCAGCCAAGGTGAGAAGGTAGACTACTTAATAACTAACAGCTTACTTTACAACAGCAGCATGAGAATTAAAAGAAAATGAAAAAAAATTTTATTTCTGGGATCGAGTCCTACATCCGGCTCCTTGCTCAGCTGGGAGCCTGCTTCTCTCTCTGCCTGCCACTCCCCCTGCTTGTGCTTTCTCTGACAAATAAATAAGTAAAATCTTCTTAAAAAAATTTGCAGGACACAAAATTAACATAAAGAAAATGGCTGTGTTTCTATATATCAATAAGGAACTATCAGAAAGAGAAATTAAGTAAACAATCCCACTTACAGGTGCACCAAAAACAACAACAACAACAACAACAACAAAACACACCTGACACATGTCAGATTGGCTGTTATCAAAAAGACAAGAAATAAGTGTGGGAGAGGTTCTGAAGAAAAAGAAACCCTCATGCATTGTTGATGGGAATGTAAACTAGTACAGCTGCTATGGAAAACAGTATGGTGGTTCCTCAAAAAAGTAAAAAGAGAACTGCCATATGATCCAGCTATTTCACTTCTGGGTATTTATCTCAAGAATATGAAAACACCAATTTGAAGAGATATGTATACCCCTCTGTTCAGTGCAGCATTATTTAAAATAGCCCACATATGGAAGCAATCTAAGTGTTCATCAATAGATAAATGAATAAAGAAGAAGTGGTACACACACACACACACCATGCACGACCCTCACACACAGACACATACACTAAATGGAATATTACTTAGCCATAAAAAGAATGAGATATTAACATCTGCAACAACATGGATGGACCTAGAAGGTGTTGTGCTGAGTGAAATAAGACAGGCAGAGTAAGACAAATACCATGTGATATCATTTATATGTGGAATTTGAAAAATAAAACCAATGAACAAACAAAATGAAACAGATTCTTTGTTTATGACCAGAGTGGAGAGGGGTTAGAGGGGTAGGCAAAATAGGTGAAGAGGATTAAGAGGTAGAAACTCCCAGTTATAAAATAAGTAAGTCATAGGGATATAATATACAGCATATAAACACAGTCAATAATGTAGTGACTTCAGGTGGTGACATATGGTAACAATTTATCATGATGATTATTTCATAGTGTATAAAAATAACAAATCACTATTATAAACATCTGGAACTAATAGGACCTGTAATCAATTATACTTAGTTTTTTAAAAAAATAATTTTTAATAGGATCAGAATTCAAAAACTTCTATATAGACTAATGAGGAAAAAAAAAAAGAGAAGACACAAATTACCAACATTGGAAATGATCTAAGTCAAACTACACTTATCCATCGATGCAAAAAATGCTGAAACGAGAATGATACAAATATTTCATGCCAAAAAAACTGACAACCAAAAACTGAAATGAATCAACTTCTTGAAAGACACAAACTATCAAAGCTCATTCAAGAAACAGATCATCTGAACAGATTACACCCATTAAAGAAGTTAAATTATTAGTTAAAATCCTTCCCACTAAGAAAACTCGAGGGCCAGATGATTATGCTGAAGAATTCTGTCAAAAGTTTTAAGAACAAATGATAATTCCATCTAGTTTCCAGAAGATTGAAAATGAAGGAACATTTTCACCTTCTTTCTACAAGGCCAGTAATAATCTGATACTGAAACCAGAAATGACAGCACAAGGGAAAAAATATATAGATCCATATTTCAAATCAAGTTACATGTAAAATTCTAAACATGTTAGTAAGTCCCATAGCAGAATATTTAAAAATTCACAAGTAAGCTGGACTTATTCCAATAGTGTGAGAGTGTTTTAACAGTAGAAAATTACACTAACTCACCATATAGGAATCTAAAAGAGAAAAATTATTTATTTATCTCAATATATACAAATAAGCACTCCATGGTATCTAACATTCACTCTTTATAAAAATCTCTGCAAAATAATATTTGAAGATCAATGTCTCAATCTGATAAAGTCGCCTATGAAAGGCCTGCAGGCAAAAACGTACTTAAGGATGAATAATAGAATATTTTCTATCTAACATCAGGATCAAAACAAGGGCGTTCCCTTCCAGCACTTCTATTCTGCATTTCATTAGAGGTTGTAGCCAGTTCATAACCAAGAAAAGAAATAACAGGCTTTAAGATCTTAAATAAAGACATGAAAATCTTTATCTGCTGATTATATAACATATTGAGAAAAATAGGACAGAATATCAAAAACCTACCAGAGCTAACGACTGAGTTAGCAAGAGCCAAAACCAAAACTGAATAATCAATTGCATACCAACTGTATGCTGATATGCTGGCAACAAACCACTGAGACTTCAGATTTAAAATAACACTGTTTAAAACAGCATCAATGAACATGAAATATTTAGGGATAAATCTTCTAAAACATGAAAAACCTACATACTGAAAATTAGAAACACTGTTGAACAATTTAGAAGACATAAATGGCTTTAGAAGACATAAATGTATGTGTGTGTATGTATATATATATCTATATACACATATTCCCACTTTCTAGTAAAATTATTTTTTACTCTTGAGTTGTGAGTGTCCTTTATGTGTTTTAAACACTAGTTCTTAAGTGGATATCGGATTTGAAAATATTTCCTCCCTCTGTGTAGACTGTCTTTTCATCCCCTTCAACATTTTTGTAGAACAAATTCTATAATACAGTGAAATCCAATTATCTTTTTTTTTTTTCACTTAAAATTGGTGCTTTAGTGTTTGGTCTCTGAATTTACCCAATCATGGATGCCAAAGATTTTATGCTATTTTTTCTATAAGTTTTACAGTTTTATGTCTTAAATTTAATTCCATGAACTATTTTGAGTTATTTTTTTACATGTTGAGAGATTTGGGTTATAATAGTTATATTCCATGATTACCACTAAAATTACTTACATTGGGGTATATAACTTCCAAAGCAGCTGGGAGAAGTAATGGACTGAAATAAAAACATTCAATATATCAAAAAATAAGGCAAAAGAAGAGAGAAATTGTGAGACAGGAGGTATAGGAGAAAAAAGCATAAAAAAGTCAACCAAAATCACAGTAACACAGGGTCACAAACAAACAAAATAATCAAAACAATATGCCCAGACACATGCTCTTAACTAGAATGCTAATAGGGCCATAATAATAGCAGTCAAAAAATTTAAGGCAAAAATATTACTAGAGATTGGGGCACCTGGGTGGCTTGGTCAGCTAAGCATTTGCCTTTAGCACAAGTCATGATCTCAGCATTCTGGGATCCAGCCTTGGTAGGACTCCCTGCTCAGCAGGAAGTCTGCTTTTCTCTCTCCCTTTGCCCCTCCACCCCCTCCTCCCCTGCTGGCACACTTGCACTCTCTTTCTCAAATAAATACATAAAATCTTTAAAAAACTATTATTGAAGGGGCGCCTGGGTGACTCAGTGGGTTAAAGCCTCTGCCTTCGGCTCAGGTCATGATCCCGGGGTCTTGGGATGGAGTCCCACACATCAGGATCTCTGCTCAGCAGGGAGCCTGCTTTCCTCTCTCTCTCTGCCTGCCTCTCTGCCTACTTGTGATCTCTGTCTGTCAAATAAATAAATAAAATCTTTAAAAAAATATTATTGGAGACAAAAGTGGTCACAATCTATTCATAAAGCTCCAATTCAAAAGAAAGATAGGGAATACTTAAATATGCACACTCATAAAATTAAATCATTAAATAGCAAGGTGGCAATGCCTCAAGAACAAATTGGCAATTCTAATAACTTTAAATTTTTAACATCTTTCCTTAGATTGATCAAGTATATAAAAAATATCAGTAAGCATATAATATATATAAAATAAATTAATTAAACAAAGACGTTAAATGTTAACTGAAATGTTATATGTTAAATGAAACAAAGATGTTAAAATAATCTTTCAAAAAGATTAAAACACACATTCTCCCAAAATATTCTTAGAAATAAGGAATACATAGTTATGGTAATATCATGTTATAAATAACTATAAAATTAATTTGGAAATGTTTGCAAAATGAACAATCTTAACTATAGAAAAAATTTAAAGCTAAATATTCTCATACATGATGCCAAATAGTCTGAGAACTTGTGCAAAAAAACTTCAGAAACCAGATTACTTCCAAGTTACACATTATTTTAGATTAAAAAAAGAGGATCAGTTTTCTATAAATTATGAGCCAATGGCATCTTGATAACAAAACCAAAAAAATAAAGATTAATTAAGATCATTTCCTAATATTACTCAATTATATGGAAAATTCTAAACCAAATAATAGCAAGTGGACTTCAGAGAGACAGTAATCTGGTTGCGTTTAATTTTAGGAATGTTTACAGCTTATCGTTCACTTTTGTGGATCTAAATTATCTGTATTCTCAAAGAGTAAATAAAAATTTTTCAATTAATATAGAAAACAAAATAGATACTTGACAGGTATATACAGAAATACACTTTGGAAATTGGTCAGATAGTAAAATTTTTATTTCTTTTAAAGACTTTATTTCTTTGATAGAGAGAGACACAGCAAGAGAGGGAACACAAGCACAGGGAGTGGGAAGGAGAAGAAGGCTTCCCGCTAAGCAAGGAAACTGATTCAGGGCTTGATCCCAGGACCCTGGGATCATGACCTGAGCGGAAGGCAGATGCTTAATGACTGAGGCACTCAGGTGCCCCAAGATAATAAACTTTTAAAATTCATTAATGGTATTCAATAACAACTACCTAAAAAACAAACTTGTAGTATACAATACATATACACACACCACACGCATATACACTAACTACATTGAAATTGAGAACAAAAAAGAAAAGGCAAGATATGAACCAGAAAAAAGTTATGTGGAATACAGTGTATGTAAAAGATGTTTATAAACAAATTAAGACTGCCAGAAAATAATTAGAATAAGCTTAGAATTTGGGTATAAGAAGGCTTCTAAGAAGTAAAAAATTAAAGGACATGAAACATAATAAATACTCAACATTAATGGTAAAAGTATTATAAAGACTATAAATACCTTGCAGAGCGTCAGGAAAGGGTTTGATAACAAATGTATTAATAAGATGCTCTTGTAAAATCACTGGGATCTTCAGAAAATAAAAAAAGGAAGAATCATACATGAATGGATACTGCATTTTTCAAATAATTTTTCTGCATCTGAATAGATCTTTGCTTGGTCTTTTTTAATGTTAATGTGATGAGTAACATTGCTTGCTGCTCAATTTTATACCACCCTTGCATTACTCGTATTAACTCCACTTGGTCCTGAATTATGATAATTTTTCCATGTTCCTGGATTCATTCTGACTAATCCTCTCTTAAAGATTTTTGTGTCAGTGCTCCTGAGGCTTATTGATCTGTAGCTTTCTTTTCTTGTATTTGTCTTTTTGATGATTATAACATAAGTTGAGAAATGCTCCCTTCTTGTCTATTATCTGATAGAGTTTTAATAGGATTGGTCTGATGTTTTCTTCAAATGTTTGATAGAATTAATCAGTTAATACATGTAGGCCTGCAGAAACAGAGCAGGTGTGTGTGTGTAAAGGTTCTTAATTAAGACTTTTTTCAACCATCATATCACAACTTACGGCATATGGCTAATAGTATACAGCTCTCCAATGGTTCCTTGTCTAGCCCTATGTGCAAGCACAGTTCACTATCCTCTCATGGAGTGAAGGGAGCCTTGTACAGATTTCAGAAACTGTTTGTCTACTTAGATCCCTTCTATACTGCTCTCCTCAACAAATACCAGTTACCTTGACATTACGAAATTGTAATCACTATCTCCTAATTCACAAAGACCATTCTGTGGGACTTGTTTTCTCCTGTTCAAGTCCTTTTGGGGATGTGCCTTCTAGCAAACACCAATAATGATCATATATGTACATATTATACATATATACATATGTCATATGAGCTAAGGCTCAAAATATCTGTTTCCTTTTCTCAAGGATCCCAGTATTTTGGATCCATTATCCAATATCTAAATTTGCATATGTATTGACTTGTTTTCTTATTATTTATTACAAGAGGGAAATAGTATACAATTCATTTTTACCCATATTGTTCTGTATTCTTGGCCCATTTCTTCACCTTGCCATTTCACAGGCACATCTTCAGGAATGTTAACTAAACAACTTCTCACTAAGGGAATGGGTTCTCTTTTCCCACTTACTCGAATTCCATTATGAGGTTTACTTTAACCAACAGCATGAGCTGTAAGCAGCAGTGTGACACTTTTCAGGCCTTCTGTTTTACCTGATCCCCTGCGCTTCAGCTATTTCTATGGGAAGAACATGCCAGGGTAGCTTGCTGGTCCCAGAAAATGGATGTAAATCATGGAGAACTAAGCCTTCAGAGTTAAAACACATCAGCTGGGTCCATTCTATTTTAGGCCACACTCAGCTATAATGCATGGGCATATTGTTTTATGTCACTATGCATAATCCACATTTGAAAAGTGAGGACTTATATACCTTACTTTCTTTTTTTTTTTTTAAAGATTTTATTTATTTTTCTGACATAGAGAGAGAGATCACAAGTAGGCAGAGAGGCAGGCAGAGAGAGAGGAGGAAGCAGGCTCCCCGCTGAGCAGAGAGCCCGATGCGGGGCTCCATCCCAGGACCCTGGGATCATGACCTGAGCCGAAAGCAGAGGCTTTAACCCACTGAGCCACCCAGGCGCCCCTATGCCTTACTTTCTTAAGGGTAGAATATCTTCATAAATTATTGGGAAGTCATGCACAGGTGATATAGTTTTCTTGGTGTATTTGCTTGTGAGCACTTCTCTGCTTTCTGGCATTGTGAATTGCTTCAAGATGATCATATATATTTCATGTCCTGGTCTTACAATTAATCATTTCATTAAGGAGCCCTGCTCTTTTTTATTGAAATATTAGAAACTAAGATTTGGAAACTACGTGTGCTTGCTGCTACTGAAATCTTTGATTCTGGGTTTTCTCAACTGAAAAAGCAAGAAAATAAGCATGGTATACTAACCTGTGTATGGATAAATATATAAACGTATTTCTATATGTAAATATTTGTATCTATATTAATATATATGAACTCATACAGATGTATCCAATTCTAATACATTGCTGTCTGGATCATCCAGGTTCCTCCCCTTGCTCATCTGTAACCACCTAGCCAAAGAGAGAAGCCTGCTTATGCATGATGTTTCAAACAGCTGTTTAATACTTAGGGATCAAAATGTAGGATCATATGGTAAGACTATTATAGCTTTGAAAAAAATTACAAATTGTCTTCTAAAGTGTCCAGTCTCTCACCAGTAAGTATGATCTTAGCTGTAGATTTTGTAGATGTTTTTCATGAAGTTAAAAAAAATTCTTCTTTATTCCCAGTTGGTAAGAGATGTTTTTCTTTAATAATGAATAGGTGTTTTTATTTGTTTGTTTGTTACCAAATACTTTTTCTGCATCACTTGATATGATCACAGAACAGCTTTAGTTATTTGATATGGTGAATTGCACTGATTGATTTTCAAGTTTTGAACAGACCTTTAAAATCTGGATACATTTGACTGCGATGTATAATTTATTTTATGCATTGTTGGATTTGGTTTGCTAACATTCTGCTGAAGATTTCTGTGGCTACATTCATAATAGATACTGGTCACAGTTTTCCTTTTCAGTAACCTTTTATCTGCTCTTATATTAGAATGCTAACCTCAAAGAATAAGATGCTAAATCCTTTTCCTTCTTCTGTTTAATGGAAGAGATAATGGAGAACTGATATTATTTTTCCTTTAAATATTTGGTAGAATTCACCAGTGAAAGTATCTCGACCTGCTGCACCTGTTATGTTCTTTTTTGGAAGCTTATCAGTTACTGATTCGAAAAACTGTATATGTGTATATATATATTATATATATGTACAATATACATATGTATAACATACATATTATACATATATACCTATGTCATACATATATATGTATAATATACACATATACATATATATGATATATATATATAAAATTTCATCTAAGTTGTATCAATTTGTAAGTACATAATTAGTCATAGTATTCCTTTTCTATCCATTGCCAGCAATGGGACTAGTAGTAAAACAACTCATTTCATTTCTTTCCTTGATTGTGTTAAGTCTACAAATGAGTCTGCTGAAGGTATTCTTCACTTCTGTTACATTATTATTTTTTTCTAATATTTCCTTTTGAATCTTTCTTAGAGTTTTCATCTCCCTTCTTACACCATGCTTATGGTCTTTTTCCATTAGAGTTCTTAACATTTTAATCATAGTTTGTTTCCTAAATCCGTATTACATTTGAGTCAATGTTCCAATGAATATTCTGTTTCTTCACAGTGTTTTGTCCCTGTTTTCTGCAACACCACGTAATTAAAAAGCAAACAGACAACAGTACAAGAAAATATACTAAGGTAAACCGACCTTCACAGTAAGGATTATGTAATCCTGACTAGGAAACAGGCCTTGTTTAATATTTAGTGGTGTAGCAATAAGGGCCTGAGGTTTCAAATTTCTCTAGTGTTCTCATTTTTGTCTCCTTTCTTGATTTTATTTCTCTAAGTCCTTTGCTCTGAAAAGCCTTTTCCTTGAAGCTCTTTCAGATATAATTCCCACCTATTTTACTATAGTTACATTAGTACTGTGGTAATATGTGGGAGAATGTGAACATTCCAAAAATTTCTGATTAAATGTTAGGACCTGTGTCTTGAGACACTGATCTCCACAAGTGTTTATCCAGTGATTTTTGTTTTTTTAATGATTTTCTTACCACCTGCTCCTTCTTCCCTTTCCTGGATGCTATGTTTTCAACCTATTTCTTTGTAGCCGTAGACTAGTTGATTATGCCCTACTCCCCACCCCATGCAGGTGAAGGATGAAGACTAGCAGGAGTGGAGACAAAGTCTTGGTAATGACAAAGGCTCTGGGTATATCACATGATGATTAATTTGCTCCCCCCCACCAGGTTGTAAGGGGCTACTTCTTGGATCCTCGTGAGAACCTGATGGGACTCCTGAAAGTAAGCCAATGAAAGCATGAAAGCATAGGTACCCCTCTAAGACTAATCGCCAGGTGATTCCTCAGCCACCAGTAACTCATCAAAATTCCATTAGAATATTCCTCACACTTCATGGCTTCACACTTGGATCACAAGTAGACAGAGAGGCAGGCAGAGAGAGAGGAGGAAGCAGGCTCCCTGCTGAACAGAGAGCCCGATGCGGGGCTCGATCCCAGGACTCTGGGATCATGACCTGAGCCGAAGGCAGAGGCTTTAACCCACTGAGCCACCCAGGTGCCCCGCTGAAGGAATTTCTATCAAAATTCCAAAGAAATAAATATTCAAGCTAGAATAAATACTGATAACTATTACTGGAGAAAGCTAAAGTCAATCCAATAAGAAATAATTTTAATTGGCATAATTATTGGAAGATACAAATCATTATGATTTATGAATGAGATCACTGTATATAATAAAAACAAGACTATATAAAATCCCTAGATTTTTTATTAAGTAATTAAAGATATGGGTAAAAATTATAGTAAAATAATTACTTCAATAAATTTATAATAACCAGTTTCAAAAGGAAACGCAGTTACTCTACTGGAAAACAGAGAAAAAAGTTATAAAATATACAGGAACATATATAAGGAGAATGGATATCAATAAACCAAATCATAGTATTATTAAAGATGTAAAATAAGTCTTGACCAGGTGGTGAAATATAAAATACTTTCTATGAGAATACTTAGTATCGTGAAGATGTTTGTCTTTTGAATACTAATACTAAAAAAGATTTAAAAATGGGGAAACTCACATTTATCGATGAAATTAATATAAAGCAATGAAAATCATTTCTATTCTATAGAGAAGAGGCATTTATTCAATAAACATCAGTACCCTTTTACCTAAAAATAATAACAATAAAGCTAGGTCCACTTATATATTCTGAGAAAACTCATTATGAACTAAATCAAAAGAAATATGGAAAAATATTGCAACAAATGACAACCACAATAGGTAACATTTATATCTTGTATTATTAACTATAGGCACTATTTGAATAACAGATCTCAGAACTTATTCATCTTGCATAACTGAAACTTTATACCCATTGAACAACTCTCCATTTCCCCCTCCTCCCAGCTTCTGGTGACCACTGATCTGCTCTGCTTCTACATACAAGTTGACTATCTTAGATCATTTTATGTAAGGACAGTATCTGTCCTTCTGTGACTGATTTATTTAGCACAGTATCCTCCATATTCATTCACTTTATTGCATATGACAATAATAACTCCCTCTTTCTTAAGGCTGAGTAATATTTCACTGAAGGTACATAACACATTTTCTTTATCCATTTATCTGTCAATGGATATTTAGGTTGTCCCCTATCTTGGCTATTGTTAATAGTGCTACAATGAATGAGAAGTGCAGATATTTCTTTGAGATCCTGATTTCAATTCTTTTGGATATATTTGCTGGATCATATGGTAGTTCTATCTTTAATTTTTTTTAGAACTGTCCATTCCATTTTCTGTAGTGTCTATACTATTTTACATTCCCACTAACAGTGTGTACTGGTACCAATTTCTCCACATCCTTGCTAACACCTGTCTTTTTTTTTTTTTTTAATAATAATAGCTATCTTGGCTATCCTGTGAGGTAGTATTTCTCCTAGCAGGTATCCTGTGAGGTAGTATTTCATTGTGGATTTGATTTGCATTTCCTTGGTGGTTACTGACATCGAGCACCTTTTCATGTACCTGTTGGTCACCTATATGTCTTCTTTGGAGAAATGGCTACTCAAGTTCTTAACCAATTTTTAAATCAAGTTTTTAAGGTTTTTTGCTATTGAGTTGTAGGAGTTGCTTATGCATTTTGAATATTAACCCCCCATCACATGTATCATTTGCAAATATCTTCTCCCACTCCATACGTTGCCTTTTCATTTTCTTAATTATTTCCCTTGTTGTGCAAAAGCTTTTCAGTTTGCTGCAGTGCTGTTTATTTTTGGTTTTGTGGACTGTGCTTTTATTGTCATATCCATGAAATAATTGCCAAGACCAATGTCTTGAAGTTTTTTTCCCTGTTTTCTTCCAGGAGTTTTATAGTTTTAGGTCTTACATTTAATTCATCCATTTTGAGTTGATTTTTGTGTATACGTTAAGATACACAAGGTTTCATTCTTTTGTACGTAGATACCCTTTTTTTAAAAATATACATATAGAACATTCTACCAAAAGCAGTAAAATATACACTATTTTTAAGCACACATGAAATCTCCTCCAGATTACATCACATAAAACAAGTCATAAAACAAGTATTACAAACTTAAGAAGAATGAAATCATACCAGGTATCTTTTCTGACTACTATGGAAGGGAACTAGAAACCAATAGCAGAAGGAAAACTATAAAATTCACAAATATGTAGAAATGAAAGAACACATTCATGAACAACCACTGAGTCAAATTAAATTTAAAAATACTTTGGGGCACCTGGGTGGCTCAGTCAGTTAAGAGTCCAACTCTTGGTTTTGGCTCAGGTTACAATCTAATGGGTCATAATCTCATGGGTTGTAGGATCCTATCAGGTTCTGTGGAGACTCTGCTAGATTATTCTTTCCCTTGCCTCACTCCCAAATTGTGTGCATGGACTCTCTCAAATAAATAAATCTTTTTTTTTTTAAGTTTTTATTTATTTGACAGAGAGAGAGAGAGAGCACAGAGGGAGAGTGAGAGGGAGAAGCCAACTTGCCGTGGAGCAGAGAGCCAGATGTGGAGCTCCATCCTAGGACCAGGAGATCCAGACCTGAGCTGAAGGCAGATGCTTAACCCACTGAGCCACCCAGGTGCTCCTCAAATAAATAAATCTTAAAAAAAAAAACCCTTGATACAGGCTAAAATAGACCACAATTATACCAAAACTTATGGGATGTAGCAAGAGCAGTACTAAAAGTAAATGCCTATATTTAATAAGAAGAAAGATACCAAATAAACAACTTTACCTTACACCTTAAGGACTAGAAAAAGAACAAATTCTATATTGGTTCTTTATGTGAAAGATTCACATAAAGAGGTTAGTGGTCCATAAATCCCAAAGGGTATTTAAAATGTGTGATTTTTTTGTCCATTGCATGCCAGGTCCATAAAGCTAAACTAAGTGTGCTGATAATTCTTCTAGAAGTTAAAATAGTGATCTGCAGTCAAGGAAGAGTTGAAATCAATAATACAGTATGTGTCATTAATTATACTCACCTCATGCAAACTGCTGATATATTGGCCAGTGAATTTCTGTAAAACCAATAAAGAATCATCTACCTTCATTTTTATTACATAATATATATAATACATATATATTATTACATAATATATAAATATATAAATAAATATAATATTAATATTAATAAATATAAATATATCATATATATATATATATATATATATATATATGGCATGCCCATAGGGCATCCCTATAGAACAAATGTGACTAAAACTTTTTCTTGGGCAAATGATCCCTTATAAACAGAGATGGACTATTCTAGCCTTTGTTTTAAATGCACTTACTTATAAGAAGCATGACTTTGGTTACTTATTATTTTATGTATAAAAAAGTAATTTGATATGTATCATCTTATTTAGATACTCAGGAGTTTTTGTATATTTATTTATTTATTGTTATTTATTGTTGTTATTTATTTAATTTGTGGGAGTTTTTTTATAATTAATTCTTTTATTTTTTTATAAACATATAATGTATTTTTATCCCCAGGGTACAGGTCTGTGAATCACCAGGTTTACACACTTCACAGCACTCACCATAGCACATACACTCCCCAATGTCCATAACTCCACCCCCCTCTCCTGACAATTTGTGGGAGATTTTAAACTTTCACTACATCAATGCAATACTTCTTTATAATACACTTGTTGCTTATGTTGTAGCATGACAAAGCATCCCCATGGAAAGTGAAAAGTAATCTACACCCAAGGTTTCTATTAATTTCCAGAAGCAGATTAAATGAAAAGAGCAAAGATTATACTAATTGAGCTGGGGGTACTTGAATTATTCTACTCATTCATGCTCTCAAGGACAAATTTTCTTATAATGTCTCCAATATAATATGAATATACAGCTGTTAGAATTCTTGGTAAGGTAGGGTAAAAGCATTTTTAAGTTGAGAGGTGCTGATTGTCTGAATAGGCAGTTGTATATATTTTGTAAGGACAATATCCACTATTGTACTTAGTATTTTTCAAGTTGGACATAAAATGATGGGGATTCTATCCTGAAGGCAATCATCTTCCAAACAATGTAACAGTGTGAACCAAAATACTGAAAATGTCAACATTTCACACATCATTGATTCTTAATGTTTCTGAAGCTGCTTTTTAGTGTCCTGTTGCTACATGTTAAAAAAAAAATCACATCCTGTTTGTAGTACTTTTTAACACCTTAACATCTCATGACTCAGAGCAAGCAACAGTGTGCTGTTTTTGTTTGTTTTGTTTTGTTTTGTTTAGTTCATTATGTCTCTGTTAGAATTTGTCATTTGTGATTTGACAAACTCTATATAGAAAAGACATTCAGCACTGCAATCTTCCAGAGCTAAAGTAAAATTACTGAGCCAAACGATAAATACAAAAACAATTAGCTAAAAGATGTTCTTTTTGGCATTGTTTATTTTAGGAAAACATATAAAACAATAAAAAAAAATCTTTGTGTGAGTTTATTTTATCAATGTGTGCAATACTTCATGCTCTTTGGGAGGGTCTTCTGCCCCCACCCCCACAGTGCTTCAGATACTAAGTCTGTGCTTTTCTATCTGACTTGCTTTTACTAATGTGACAGCAGCAAACTTCATGAAGTAGAGGTCTAAGAGAGCAGGGGCACGTTTCTGTCCTCACTCTTGATCCTCTACTTTGTCTTTGAAAACTTGCTTGAGATTACTCCCTCTCTTGGATCTGTCACAACCATGAGAACAAAGCCCTACATAGTACGTTGAAGGATTAAAGACCACATGGAACATAGCTGCATTTTTCTCCTGAGGCTAGTCCGGAGCCAACCAATCAGGTCACCAGAGACACAAGAGTAGGCCTACCCGATGTGAGTCAATCCTGGTCCGAATCAGTGAAACCATATGGCTAACTTATAGATCTATGCAAAATACTAAATTACTATTATTTTAAGTCACTAATTTGTGGTGTATTTGTTATTCACCAAAACTAACAGATTTTTTTTTAAAGATTTTATTTATTTATTTGACACAGAGAGAGAGATCACAAGTAGGTAGAGAGGCAGACGAAGAGGAGGAAGCAGGCTCCCCGCTGAGCAGAGAGCTGGATACGGGGCTTAATCCCAGGACCCTGAGACTATGACCAGAGCCGAAGGCAGAGGCTTAACCCACTGAGCCACCCAGGCACCCTAAAACTAATGGATTTACGTCTAAATCTAATTAACTGAATATACCTGAATGTATTTCTACCATTGAATTATATGCAGCTATTAAATATAATGTAAATATTTATATGTACATGTGTTAGGTATGTGTAAGGACATATGTTAAAGATAGTGAAAAGATACAGAGGAAGTTAAGGACCAGTATTATCTCTGAGTGGAGGGATTAAGGAAGACAATCATTACCTTAATTTTGCTTCTCTAACGACACATACCAAATGAATGAAACCTGGAATACATATGAGTTCTCCATCTCTGATTATGGAAATATCTTTGGTTTCAAATTCCTGCCTTTGTTTGATTTGTCCATGTAATATGTTGGCAGGGTAAGAATTCATTCCTATGACATAAACATTGGAACACTCTTAGATAGAAACCTCCCATGTCAAAATTCCACTGTATTGGAAATACTTCTATTTTAAGGTGTTTCTTTGACTTAATGCACTGTCTCTAAAACATTTCTAATTAAATGTAGGGATTAAAAGGGATTGAGATTTTTGACAGGTTACACATTTGTAACATATATGCCCAAATGTCCCTTTCTAAAGAGTTAACAGTAGTACCTACCCTCATATATTTCTTCTGAGGGCTAAATGAGTAAAAATATACAAGTTGTTAGGACAGTGACTTAACAAAATACAGCAGTTACTTAATAAAAGTTAGCTTTTATCATGTAGCATTCAACAGTGCAGTTTGGAGGGACTGATTTGTGCTACTACTACTGACATTTTCATATGTGGACCAGGTGGATAAGATCACTAAGGAAGCATATATAGATTGATAATACTTTAAGGCCAAAAGTTAGAACTCTGAAAGACATCAAAATATAAGGATTCAAAAGACAGATTATTACCCTACTTTATTCGGTTCTGAGATCAACCTCATCCTTAATGATGGTACAAAAGCCAGGAAATCTCTTAGTTATTTGTAAATACTAGTCACACTGTGAATAGATTTTAAAATCTCCTCTTGCACTGCTTATACACACACACCCACACACACCCTACCCAACAGCATGAATCCAAGATTTTGTGAACCTGGCTATGGGTCAGAGAGCCAGGCTGTCCTTGCCTGTGGCTGCAGTATCTGGAGTTCAATGGGTCATTTTTGAGGCCCTCAGCTTGGGAAAAAGTCAAGCTATGTGACATATGTTCGAAGTTGTTGGGTAAGATATAGCAATTCTTTCGAACAGACAAGGAAAAACAAATGTAAGAGGTTTTATGCAGGGGCGCCTGGGTGGCTCAGTGGGTAAAGTGTCTGCTTTCAGCTCAGGTCATGATCCTAGGATCCTGGGATCTAGCCCATTGTCACGTCAGGCCCCCTACTTCTCCACCCCCTCCTCCCCAGTTGTGCTCTCTCTTGCTATCTCTCTCTCTCTCACAAATACATAAAAATTTTTAAAAAAGAAGTTTTGTACATAAATAGAAGTTCCAGCCTTGAAATAAATTTTTGTGCCAAAAAAAGTTGTTTTTTTTTTTAAACAGAGTACCTGATACCCCAGGCTAGGGTAACATAGGAGTAGTTAAAGAATAAACCCAATTTGAATAAATGTTCATAATAATTTCGTATCACCAAAGAAACAAAGCAAAATTTTAAAAAATTCATATTCTAAAGAAAAACCTCTCTATCACTATAGCCAAATTGGTTAGCTTTTTTATGCTGCTTAAACAAATTCAATAAAATCATACTGAAATATATCCATGAAATATTAATATGTCTAATACTGTAAAGGCTATTTCTCAAGGACAGATATAATTACCTATTCTGTTCTTAGTGCATGTTTCTAAAACTTCATGGTGTAAGTGATGAATTCGAACAAAGTAACACAAGAGGAGAACTTTCTGAGTGTAAAAGACCAAAGGAAAAGATGGATGAACCTATGGTTATAATGTGAACTATGTGGATTCTGTATTAAATGGGCAACACAGGAAGAAATGTGACGTAGGGCCAAAGAAAAGGCAAGATTAAGAGCAGTGAAATAAATCCCCCAAGGGAAAAAAAAATGACTGATAAAGGGAAGCAGAAACATTGAAAGCATAAGTCTTCGGCAGCCGGTGTTTTTCATGAAAAGGTGCGTATACACACATATACTCATGCATACATATATTCTGATAACTTTTTTTTTAATACAGATTTTATTTATTTGACAGAGAGAGATCACAAGTAGGCAGAGAGGCAGGCAGAGAGAGTGGGGGAAGCCATCTCCCTGCTGAGCAGAGAGCCCGATGCAGGGCTCCATCCCAGGACCCTGAGATCATGACCTGAGCTGAAGTCAGAGGCTTAACCCACTGAGCCACCCAGGCGCCCCTATTCTGATAACTTTTGATATATATTTTATCCTATATGGGACTGTGAGTGACAAACAAGGCTTGTTTGTCAAACCCAGAAAAAAGGCAGGAGTATGATTGTTGGCATTTCTATGATAACATTTACATAAATCAAGAAGTGGGTTGGTGCTGGTGAAGAAAAAGGAATGAAGGTAGTAGCCTCTCATCAGAAACACCTTATTCTGAAAGCCTAGACTAATGAGATGATAACTGGTTTTACTGTAATTTTTGACTAATCAGAGTTGAATTAAAACTTCCTCAGATTATCTAACCAAGGGTTACATAAATGTACTGGGGTAAAAAAGAAAAAGGACATAATTTTTTTTCTTATTTATAATAGTGGTTAATAAGCAATGTGATGTCCATGGGTTGTTTTAATAGAGAGAAAATACGTGCAAACATTTTCTGACACTATTTTATCAGTCACAGTTACTAGAGATTTTGGTTTTGTTCATGTGTTCTCTTCACAGCGGGAAGTCAAGAAATGTGGAAAATGACTGATTGGAAGAAAGGTCTGTGTGCAGGAAATATTGAGTTATGTTAGCAAATTGTGGGAGAACGTTTAAATGGGGGAGCCATAGATCAATGCATTATTAATCTTTTCCCATTCAATATATAAAACCACACACAGACACACATACACACACACAGATACACAACATTCTTTAAAAAGATGCCTTTTTCAGCTTGATTTTTTTTTCCGATATTGTAAAGAATACAACTGCATAAGCAGGTAACATGCATGTTAAACTTCAATTTTTTACAAATTTGAATAAATTCTAAGTATATGTAGGCTTTATACAGTTGTCACATCTTTAGCAGTCTAAGTGAAGAGAGAATAAATATCATAAGCTTTGGTTTAGCTGCTGGTATGTTTATAATCTAATTTTTTCAGAGGGATAGTAGCATGATATATGGGTATCTACTGGATATTAGTTTATATGAGAAAGCAAAGTTGATTTTTTCACAGAATACAGTAACAGCTGTATTCCAAAGTGCTAACAATAAAAAATTTAAAAGGTATATGCAAACATTTTCTGTCAACTTCTATGGCTTGTCTTCCTTACTTCATCTTATATAATAATCTCTCTTAGGGCATAAAAACAATGCTAACTACATCTATTTAGCTTATTATTATGGTATATTTTTTATTTGTATTGAAATAGCTGTCATAGCATTAAGAATAATAAAACACAGCATTTTTGTTAGGCTCTATTTCATTTGGCATACTTCAAAAAAATATTTGTGTATATCTAGAAAGCCTAAAACTGAGCTTTTCTACTTTTAGGTTTTATTAACATTATATAACACGATCCATGTGATTTACTATTTTCTAATCATTTATAACTTTGTGTTTTGAGGTGCAGTGTACTGTGAGTGATAGAGGGCAATAAAATAAAATCCTTGCAGTTTATAGTCTACTTTCTAATGTGCACTCTACCTTGATTTCATTACAATAACCATCTAAAGCTTTCAAAATAATATTTCACGTGTACTGTGTGCTTACCAGGCACTGTGCTAAACACGCTTTATATACATTATACCAGTCAACTCTGACAACAGACTATGAAATGAGGGGAACTGAGCCTGAGGAACTCAACATTCTCCTCCAAGATTACATGGTTTATGACCAAACCAGAATTATAACTCTGGGCTGACTCATTCCCAAGGGCCAGATTCTTACCAACATGTGTTATCATTTCAGATTAGGTGGGGTTGTTAGTAAAGATAAATTAGTAAAGATAAATGTAATTTAGTAATGATAAATGTATAGATTGTAATTTTATGAGCACTGCCTATAAGCAGTTCATATATAGCAACTTTTTCTTAGCAGTACATTTTTAAACTTATTGTCTATCTAGATGACTTGTCAGAATAATACAATGAATATCAATTACATATCAATACACCAATTTTGAAGATAGCCATAGCTGTTCTGAGTTTTAGATTTGGTCTTACTAGGTAGTTAATGTGTTATTGTATTAGTTCCAAGAGATGCACATGTGTTCAGATACACAGCTGGAAATGTCAGCATACACAGGCCCCTCTACCATTCCTCTTTTCTAAAAGGCTACTACCAGCTAGCACAGCTCTAGTCTATTCAACTGCCATTATCTCCTACTATTGCCACACATCCCGTTTAACTGAACTCTTGTATTATTGTAATAAAGTTCTCAGCATGCACCCTACTATAGTTCTTTCTGTGAGAAGTTTTACTCATTTTTTGAATTACACAGTTTCACAACACATTCTTATCAGTCCATACCTCAATTTCAACTTCTATCAAAATTTTGCATTTATTACATATATATTTACATATGTAATTACTTCCATTTTCAAATCCCTCTCACTTTAGGGTTGTATTTAAAGTAGCAAATGTTTCCTTTTAAATAAAACCCTTTTTATACTCATTCTCCATGCACTATTCCTAAAATGCTTTTGAAGACTATTAATAGTCAAATCCTCACAATTCTATAATATCTTACTATACTTTATAAAATGGCCATCATAATATTTATTTAGTTATAAACACATATATAGATGAATAAAACTTTGAGAACTCCTATTTGTAATAAAAATACTTTTGACTATCCTACTGATTATTGAAAATTCCTCTTGTTCAAGTGCCTGGGTGGCTTAGTCAGTTAAGTTTCCAACTCTTGATTTTAGCTCAGATCATGATCTCAGGGTCAGGAGATTTAGCCCTGCATTGGGCTCTGCCCTCTCTGGGGAGTAGGCTTCAGAGTGTCTCTCTCCTGTACCTCTGCCCATCCCCACTTGTGCTCACAGACTCTCAAATAAATAAATAAAAACCTAAAAAAAAATTCCTCTTGATTCAGTATATACATTATTTGACACATGGAAGAATGTTAAAAAGGTATCTGGTACTTTATTAAAGGCATCCTTGGTAGGATCTACATCTATCTGATCATTCTGCACTACTATGTGTAAGACACTGCAACAGACAGACATACAAAAATTAGCATTGCACACCATGTTTTTAAAACATTTTATAGCTTACTGAATCTCATTTCTTATACTTCATTATCTCAAGAGAAAAGCAGAATTTATTCTATTATTAAAACAGGGCTTTTAATATATTTTGCATATCCCATATTTTTCTAGTATTCTGACATTTATTTACTTATTAGATATTTTAAATTATGCCCTTTGCTTCAAAGCCTCAGAGCACAAGCTGGATAAAACTTCCATTAAATATTTAAATAAGGAGAAGAAACAATCAAACAGCAACATAATAATCAAACAAAAAAGCTCCCAGCATAAAACCACAGATCTCACTTATTGAAACACACTCCTTATTTTAAAAAAAGATAATGTGTGGTTTCTTTAGCATTATGTATTATTAATGCTAAAATTCAGGACAGTGAAATCTGAATTTTGTACAGGGGACACTATCTTCAATAATTAAAGAAGTAGATCAGTTTGGCAATCCTGGGCTTATCCCTTACCCAACTGGTTAAATTATTTAGGCATTTTATGTAATTATAGTTAGATAAGTTGTATGATTCATTCTGCTATGAAGAAAACCTATTGAACAATAATAAATCCCTTCAACTAGAGTTTTATATGGGTACAGCAAATTACCTTTACTAGAATTATTCTTTGGTATGCTTACCAAAAGAAAAACTCTGTACTAAGACAGAGTTATAATAGATATGAGGAAAAACTATAAAAGCACAATTCTGCTCAAATGCCATTGTGACTAATATAGACAATTATTATTTTAGAAGAATCACATTTTGTTCTAAAGACTTCTGAATTTTCTTGTGAACATTTAGGTCACAGCGGGCATACAGTAGATTTTCGATAAATGGAGACCTTTTTGCATGGGTACAGAAAGGTATTTTCCTGAAAGCGTTTTTATTTCAATAGTTTGTGACTCCCATTTCCACTCAATGTCTTTTTATCTGAGGCCTTTGCATAGATAAGTATAGGAATCATGTGTAGTATCAGAATTAAGGTCTTGTTAAATTTTTTACAAATAAATTTTCAACTATTCCTCCTCTAACAAAAGATTTCTGGTTTTGAACATTCGAGAGTAACATTCTGAGTCAAACTAACTTAGAGATCACATGCACTGTATAGTCTAGGAAGGGTTCCCCACTTTTTCAAGAACATTTTGGGACCCAATATGATTGTCAATTGATTTGATTTCATTTAAAGAGTTCTTACCATTTGGAGCAAAACAAACATATTCAATGTTGGATTATTCAATCTTTTCCATTTTTATTCATTTTATAATTCCTTTGGCCATTGAAATAAAAAACTCTGGACAGTGCTTTGAAAGCTACCTTCCCTTAGCACTGTATTTCCAATAAGCCAAAAAGAGTGAATTTATGTTACAACCCTGATTAAAAATAAATTTCATTTTTCTGTAGGGGTTATACAGTTTTTTTTTTTTCTTACGGAAAAGTTCTATAATAAACATATATATTTCCCATTCATCTCTAATCTCACATTTTAATCTTTATAAAGTATTGCCAGACCAAAAAAATCATAGAAAAATCATTGTTTAATTTAACTTTATGTTCTAAGCTGAAAAATACTATTCTTTAACTTTCCAATAAGATCTCAGCTGTATTTCAAAACAATTTCTCCCAATACAAATCAGAATGCTTTGTGAATTTATTTAGAAGAGGTCTTCCCTCCAAAGTAGAAGAAATTGAAGGTTTCTTTTTTTTTTTTTACAAAGTAAAGTGTACATGTTTTATGACTATTCTTGAACACAACAGGCCAACTAATCTCTTCTTGTGTAAAAGGATAAAAACTTCAAAGTTTTAGTTCCATTTTGCATATATATAGTATTAATACAAATTTTAAATATATTTTAACATTTATTAGAAGCTAAGATTTTTCAATCACTGCTTTTTAAGCTTTTTTTTAAAACGATTTTATTTTTTAAGTAATATCTGCATCGTGGGGCTTGAATTTACAGCCCCCAAATCAGAAGTCCTATCCTCTACCAACTAAGCCAGCCAGGTGCCCAAAGCCCTGTTTTCATTATACAAATGTAAAATTCTTCTTTATCTTCCAGTATTTAGAAACTTATATTCTGGATTTTCATATGCTAATCCTAACACTTGGAGTGATATGTCTATGGAGAATGTTTTTCTGTCCCTGTTCCCTCTACTTCCTCCGTATGTCTTTATCCCTCCCTGCCTGGAAGGGACCAAAGAAGGGAAAGGGGAGGTGATGATTTTTTAGATGGGTACTTCTCTTCATTGTTGGTTTTCTCTTCAAAAAGAAATGAGAACATAATATCTTCAGTGAGTAACTAACTGCCTGCTCTCTTTGATGACACAGATTTATGTGTCTCCTAGCCTAGACCGAATTCCATCTCCAAGAGTTCATTATCAGCCACACACCAGATAGCTAGGAAAGTAGACTTGCAAAAGAGACCTGGTCTGTGAGTCATTGAAAAGTTGAGTAAAACTTTCTGTCCACATATGAAGGTAGCAAGATGGAGAAAAGCTGCACTAGTCCCTTCAAAGAAGGAAACAAATGAGGTGAGGTGTTAACCTGACAAACATCAATACAGGAAGAGAATCCAAACTGCTATATAGTTTACATTTTTCTTGTCTCAGTATAAGGAAAACCAGCCCTTTCTATTCAGGTCACCAGTGAAACTAATGGCACTGAGAAGCTAACCAGGCCCCCGTGGTAAGCACCACATGCCTTTCTTGCCAGCTGATATTACCCATTTAAAGGCTTCTTTTCCCTGTGCCCTAGAAATATGTAGAAGTAATCTGTAGCATGCTTTCAGTTTACAGCCCCGTAAGTGGACGTGTAAACAGGTTACTGCATGGAATTCTACAACCAGTGATTTTGCTCATTTACTGGAGCAAGTGCATTGGGGTACAGAAGATTACCACATCAAGCAATATGGTAGCCAAGGGAAGCTGACTTTCCATCACCTCTCGCAACTAATGGAAAACAATGAGAGTTAGAGATTCACCATAAGGGATTGCTAAAGACAG